>KZ652873.1:4782-40205 GCA_001010745.2 Gerris buenoi
TTCACAAAAATATATTTTGTTTCCAAATTGGTGGCCATTTTACCCCTAAAAGAATTCAATAAGCGCATGCCGAAGATAGTAAAGAATAATAATATATGCTCATCTTGATTTTTAAAAGTTAACAATAGATGTTTTTGTTTAAAAAAATATATAATTATAATTAATTCTTATGACCGAAGAAACCCTTTTAGTAACTTGCTGGCAAGTACTTGACGGGATTTTTAAAAGAATCTTATACACATAGTAATAAATATGACAAAACCTATAAATATATTCAATTTTATTTTTGTGTTTCTGTTAACATATAAATAATAAAATGGAGGCTTTATTGTGCAAAACTTTGCTTACGTGTGGCTAAAGAAATAAATTGTTAGTTTACATAGATCTCGTAAGATCCTCATTCTGAAAACATAGCATCTTTAATTGCATTTCTAAAATAGTGGACATTAAAAGAAAAATATCTTCGTTTCTATAGAGCCTCTTTATACTAATGAAAAATTTTAATTTATTAATGTTACCTGAAGCAGCTGATAAGAGAAGGAGCTGGGAAAACAATGGATTTACTCGTTATCCGACATTTAAGCCTAATTAATCCTTGTTCTGGCAAACGCTGCTGATTTAAAAGCAACTGCTCCAAACGGTTTATCTCTTTTCTAAAAATAATGCTCTTACTGACTAAATAAATTTTATGCAAAGTAAAGAGGGATTACCTTTTAATCCTGGTTCCTTAGATAATGCCAGGGTCTTGTCCAATACTGAATTAGCCATATCTTCATCCTGCAATATAGATCAACTTTATTTTAACAAACAATCTTTCACAATATCTTAATAAACTTTCTGTGTACAAATAACTGTTAAATATTTTAAATAGGTTAGTTGATCGATCGGAAATGTGTTGCATTTAACTTAATAAAATGATTGATTAACAACCGTAATAGGATATTACAGTTTTATTAAATGAGTGGAAACTAGTTAGTTTTAGTGAAAATAAATTAATAAAGCTAATTCACTGTGGGATTTATTCCACAAGGCTACACCTTTATTGGATAATCATTGCCTGATCTGACGTCGTCCAACGAGTGTGCCTACACTGCACGGCAGTTACATCCAGTAAAGTAGAAGAAAGGAAAGTGGAAACAAGGAGAGTGGAAGCAAGGAGAGTGGAAGCAAGGAAAGTGGAACAAGGAAAGTGGAAACAAGGAAAGTGGAAGCAAGTTAAGTGGAAGCAAGGAAAGTGGAAGCAAGGAAAGTGGAAACAAGGAAAGTGGAAGCAAGGAAAGTGGAAACAAGGAAAGTGGAAACAAGGAAAGTGGAAGCAAGGAAAGTGGAAGCAAGGAAAGTGGAAGCAAGGAAAGTGGAAACAAGGAAAGTGGAAGCAAGGAAAGTGGAAGCAAGGAAAGTGGAAGCAAGGAAAGTGGAAACAAGGAAAGTGGAAGCAAGGAAAGTGGAAGCAAGGAAAGTGGAAGCAAGGAAAGTGGAAACAAGGAAAGTGGAAGCAAGGAAAGTGGAAGCAAGGAAAGTGGAAGCAAGGAAAGTGGAAACAAGGAAAGTGGAAGCAAGGAAAGTGGAAGCAAGGAAAGTGGAAGCAAGGAAAGTGGAAACAAGGAAAGTGGAAGCAAGGAAAGTGGAAGCAAGGAAAGTGGAAGCAAGGAAAGTGGAAACAAGGAAAGTGGAAGCAAGGAAAGTGGAAGCAAGGAAAGTGGAAGCAAGGAAAGTGGAAGCAAGGAAAGTGGAAACAAGGAAAGTGGAAGCAAGGAAAGTGGAAGCAAGGAAAGTGGAAACAAGGAAAGTGGAAACAAGGAAAGTGGAAGCAAGGAAAGTGGAAGCAAGGAAAGTGGAAACAAGGAAAGTGGAAACAAGGAAAGTGGAAGCAAGGAAAGTGGAAACAAGGAAAGTGGAAACAAGGAAAGTGGAAGCAAGGAAAGTGGAAGCAAGGAAAGTGGAAACAAGGAAAGTGGAAGCAATTGTGTTGTAGGAGTACCATGAGTAACTCTGAAGATGATTTTTTGTGGTGGTAACGCAATGTTCTCCTGAGACGTAAAATTCAGAAAAATAAAGTTAGATCTTCGGGGAAGTTTTTAAAACTAATTTGACTACCCTGGTAATGTCAAGAACAACCACCGCAATACTATTGAAATATTTAACTATATTCTTTAAGGCATAAATGATGACATAACTTGTCAATCTAACTTCTGATTTAATGTACACCATTTGGTAGGCTTTGTTTGTCTGGTCTCCAAATGAGAGTCTCATTCCTTTTCATGAACAATTAACAAATCTCTATTAGTTTTCCCCGTTATTATGTGCCGCTGGATAGAGCCATCAGACTGGAATCAAACAACGCCGATCAACATCGGTCGAAGTTGGTTATCGTGGCATCTGGCTTCCACCTAGATTACAACCTTGGTGTTTGTTTTTTATCCGATGATCGCCCAATATCAGATAAAAAGAAATTCGAATCCAATGAAGGTGTACCTGAAGCCTGACTCTGACTGAAGCCTGAAATTCGAATCCAATGAAGGTGTGCCTGTAGCCTGACAAATTGTGTTGATTTACAACGATAATTATTTTACCCTAATGTTAACTATTTATTAATTAACGTTAATTAAATATTTANGTGGAAGCAATTGTGTTGTAGGAGTACCATGAGTAACTCTGAAGATGATTTTTTGTGGTGGTAACGCAATGTTCTCCTGAGACGTAAAATTCAGAAAAATAAAGTTAGATCTTCGGGGAAGTTTTTAAAACTAATTTGACTACCCTGGTAATGTCAAGAACAACCACCGCAATACTATTGAAATATTTAACTATATTCTTTAAGGCATAAATGATGACATAACTTGTCAATCTAACTTCTGATTTAATGTACACCATTTGGTAGGCTTTGTTTGTCTGGTCTCCAAATGAGAGTCTCATTCCTTTTCATGAACAATTAACAAATCTCTATTAGTTTTCCCCGTTATTATGTGCCGCTGGATAGAGCCATCAGACTGGAATCAAACAACGCCGATCAACATCGGTCGAAGTTGGTTATCGTGGCATCTGGCTTCCACCTAGATTACAACCTTGGTGTTTGTTTTTTATCCGATGATCGCCCAATATCAGATAAAAAGAAATTCGAATCCAATGAAGGTGTACCTGAAGCCTGACTCTGACTGAAGCCTGAAATTCGAATCCAATGAAGGTGTGCCTGTAGCCTGACAAATTGTGTTGATTTACAACGATAATTATTTTACCCTAATGTTAACTATTTATTAATTAACGTTAATTAAATATTTATAGCTCAAAAAATTGGTATGCTACTAACAATATTTAATAGTGAATAGAAATGTCCGTAAAATAAAGATTATTTGAGTCAAAGATTTGTTTTATCTTCTGTATCAAATCAAATATTGTATACAGGGTCATTATTGACTCTCTTCAGTATGTAATATTGAAGCAGCCTAATTCGATAGATCACTATACGTTTATAATAACGAAGACACTATTCCCCTACTTTTGATTTTGGGAAACATATATCTCATGGAGAATACAACAAAATTTTAGTTTATCATCAAAACAAAAAAGCAAATGATTAAATTTAAAGCACTAATGTTCTATATTTGTGATTTTACTCTTGGATTTTTATATATCAATAACTTAAATGTTGTTATACTACGAAAATTCAAATTATTGGTGGTTTTATTTTAACTTTGATTACTCTAATTTGATTACTTTTTTATAATTTACAAGAGTAACCTAACATGGTTGCAATCTTATCGAATAAAGTTTAAAAGGTTAATTAATATTAGCTTACGTTATAAAAGGCAGGAGGTCCTGGGGGTCCTGGTGGGCCAGGGCTGCCATCATGTCCTGGTTCACCTGAAAACCACGAAATTCTCTGCTAGAATTCTAAAAATAGTTTAACAGTGTTATATTAACAAGTAGAGAACTCCTCAACTAAATACTTACCAAATACTCTTATATTTATACTTGAATTTAATCAGACTCTTTACATTATTAGTTTTATAGTGTTATACATAAACACATAACTAAGTTTTTTTATTCTTCTAATAATTCTGTTAAGCTGATAGCAGGTACAGTGATCTCTAAATCGGAAAGTATGGACTGCAAGGTTTTATTTCACAAGTAATAATGATTGTTGTGTTTTCTTTACTTTTCACCTTATTACATACTTTTATTTCTACGTAAGTTTAGGTATCATTAGTGTTAAAGAAACACTCACTACCTTATTTATTTATTTATTTCATTTTTAATGCGAGTCCTCTACTGTGTACGCACNTGGAAGCAAGGAAAGTGGAAGCAAGGAAAGTGGAAACAAGGAAAGTGGAAGCAATTGTGTTGTAGGAGTACCATGAGTAACTCTGAAGATGATTTTTTGTGGTGGTAACGCAATGTTCTCCTGAGACGTAAAATTCAGAAAAATAAAGTTAGATCTTCGGGGAAGTTTTTAAAACTAATTTGACTACCCTGGTAATGTCAAGAACAACCACCGCAATACTATTGAAATATTTAACTATATTCTTTAAGGCATAAATGATGACATAACTTGTCAATCTAACTTCTGATTTAATGTACACCATTTGGTAGGCTTTGTTTGTCTGGTCTCCAAATGAGAGTCTCATTCCTTTTCATGAACAATTAACAAATCTCTATTAGTTTTCCCCGTTATTATGTGCCGCTGGATAGAGCCATCAGACTGGAATCAAACAACGCCGATCAACATCGGTCGAAGTTGGTTATCGTGGCATCTGGCTTCCACCTAGATTACAACCTTGGTGTTTGTTTTTTATCCGATGATCGCCCAATATCAGATAAAAAGAAATTCGAATCCAATGAAGGTGTACCTGAAGCCTGACTCTGACTGAAGCCTGAAATTCGAATCCAATGAAGGTGTGCCTGTAGCCTGACAAATTGTGTTGATTTACAACGATAATTATTTTACCCTAATGTTAACTATTTATTAATTAACGTTAATTAAATATTTATAGCTCAAAAAATTGGTATGCTACTAACAATATTTAATAGTGAATAGAAATGTCCGTAAAATAAAGATTATTTGAGTCAAAGATTTGTTTTATCTTCTGTATCAAATCAAATATTGTATACAGGGTCATTATTGACTCTCTTCAGTATGTAATATTGAAGCAGCCTAATTCGATAGATCACTATACGTTTATAATAACGAAGACACTATTCCCCTACTTTTGATTTTGGGAAACATATATCTCATGGAGAATACAACAAAATTTTAGTTTATCATCAAAACAAAAAAGCAAATGATTAAATTTAAAGCACTAATGTTCTATATTTGTGATTTTACTCTTGGATTTTTATATATCAATAACTTAAATGTTGTTATACTACGAAAATTCAAATTATTGGTGGTTTTATTTTAACTTTGATTACTCTAATTTGATTACTTTTTTATAATTTACAAGAGTAACCTAACATGGTTGCAATCTTATCGAATAAAGTTTAAAAGGTTAATTAATATTAGCTTACGTTATAAAAGGCAGGAGGTCCTGGGGGTCCTGGTGGGCCAGGGCTGCCATCATGTCCTGGTTCACCTGAAAACCACGAAATTCTCTGCTAGAATTCTAAAAATAGTTTAACAGTGTTATATTAACAAGTAGAGAACTCCTCAACTAAATACTTACCAAATACTCTTATATTTATACTTGAATTTAATCAGACTCTTTACATTATTAGTTTTATAGTTTTATACATAAACACATAACTAAGTTTTTTTTATTCTTCTAATAATTCTGTTAAGCTGATAGCAGGTACAGTGATCTCTAAATCGGAAAGTATGGACTGCAAGGTTTTATTTCACAAGTAATAATGATTGTTGTGTTTTCTTTACTTTTCACCTTATTACATACTTTTATTTCTACGTAAGTTTAGGTATCATTAGTGTTAAAGAAACACTCACTACCTTATTTATTTATTTATTTCATTTTTAATGCGAGTCCTCTACTGTGTACGCACACCACAAGAGAGGCACTCTAACAATACAATAGTAGAAGACAAAGTATTCCTACATTAAAAGTGTAAAAACAAAAAGATTAACAAATTTAACAATCATCAAAAAACTTTACAATAAAATCCAAAAGCCAGTAAATAAATATATAGTAGTAATAATAAATAATTTAAAAAGTTTAACAAAGAAAAAGTGATAGAAACAGCAATCAAAGCAAGAACTAGATTTAAATTTAAAACTCCTGAACTAACTTTCTTCTAACTTATTTAGAGATTTTTTATAAAGATAACTTATAAAGAATATTTTATCACACTGTTATCAATTATTGAAAATGTTAACTTTCCTAATATTTTTTTTTTTTTTTTTTTTTTTAAGGTAAGGAATTTAACATATTATTTCATATACGTGTTCAATATTGTTCACTTAAGTTAACTTATTATAAGTTCATTTAGAAGGATCTGGTACCAATATTTTATCTTAATGCATTTAATATTCAGAGAAAATATTTTAACAATTCTTTTCACTGTGTATAGTGTATAATATGGCTTTTAGAATCAAGATATTCTAGGAATCACAGTTTTACTAGGTTAGAAAATGATTCATTTGAACTTGTGCGATTTGATGTTGATAATAAGAAAACTAATGAAGCAGAAGGCTCTCAAGCTGAGAATTTTCCAGAGGCAACCCCAGCGAATATGAGTCCTAACCAAGATTGATATGGCCAGAACAAATTAATTTGTAAAAATGCTCGACATCCGCTAAGCCTTGGGATTTGACCAGTATGTCAAATGTCAGCTAAAATCAATTTTGAAAATATTATAAAGGACTTTTAATTGGGATAAATCCAATGTCAATCAGTTTATAAATTCTTCTTGGAGATCTTTGGCAAATTACTAAACGTGAAGTCTAGTCAGAAAAAGGCTATCATTAGACACTACATCATTTTAATGAAACTATGGTAGTGCGATTTTATGGATTTTGGGTGTTGAAAATATGCAAATGATGGTTTCAAGTCCCACTACTTTCCAGTAAAATATGATACTCTCCAAGTTACTCTACTGCCCGTATAAAAATTTGTAACTGATGAAAAATTTATGAATTGTCCAAAACATCCGTAACAGCTGCAGGAAAAAATTCTTCCTCGGATTGAGAACCATTTAATAGTGCCAGTGTTGATTTGTAAAATTCCAAAGAAGAATTAGGTAAGGTTGTTTCGTTTGGATTGAAGGTATTAGAGGAAGACCTCATGTACGCTGTACTGATTTGACAAACGAGGCTCAATCAAATAAGTATGGTCCATCAAATCAGTATCGTTCAAGAAACCATGCACCATACTTTATTAAGTAAGAAATGATTATCATGGCATTAATTTATTATTTATTACAATGGAATATGAAAATGTGCATTTAAAATTAAGACACTTGTAAGATTTTCTGATGGTATCTTATTGTAAGACGGTCCTTAATTTTAGAAAACATGGCAGTTGATAAATTTTTTTATAAAATCTAAGGCAGTCCGCTACTTTAATGTTAGGAAGCATGATTTTATTTAATATTCCGTCAAGGCTTTAATTTATTTATTCCTGAATTCTAACAGGATATGNAAGACGGTCCTTAATTTTAGAAAACATGGCAGTTGATAAATTTTTTTATAAAATCTAAGGCAGTCCGCTACTTTAATGTTAGGAAGCATGATTTTATTTAATATTCCGTCAAGGCTTTAATTTATTTATTCCTGAATTCTAACAGGATATGGAGAGTCTGAAATGTGTTGGTATAGTAGTATAGTTGAGTAGATGCAATCTAGTCAGACATTACAAGCTAGCACGTGTATGCTAAATTACTATTTAGCTGAAAATGGAGTTTATTGTTACTGTGGCTATGATTGTTACAAATATACTATCAATACTCTTATATTTATACTTGAATTTAATCAGACTCTTTACATTATTAGTTTTATAGTTTTATACATAAACACATAACTAAGTTTTTTTTATTCTTCTAATAATTCTGTTAAGCTGATAGCAGGTACAGTGATCTCTAAATCGGAAAGTATGGACTGCAAGGTTTTATTTCACAAATAATAATGATTGTTGTGTTTTCTTTACTTTTCACCTTATTACATACTTTTATTTCTACGTAAGTTTAGGTATCATTAGTGTTAAAGAAACACTCACTACCTTATTTATTTATTTATTTCATTTTTAATGCGAGTCCTCTACTGTGTACGCACACCACAAGAGAGGCACTCTAACAATACAATAGTAGAAGACAAAGTATTCCTACATTAAAAGTGTAAAAACAAAAAGATTAACAAATTTAACAATCATCAAAAAACTTTACAATAAAATCCAAAAGCCAGTAAATAAATATATAGTAGTAATAATAAATAATTTAAAAAGTTTAACAAAGAAAAAGTGATAGAAACAGCAATCAAAGCAAGAACTAGATTTA
Source organism: Gerris buenoi (assembly GCA_001010745.2). Taxonomy (NCBI): domain Eukaryota; kingdom Metazoa; phylum Arthropoda; class Insecta; order Hemiptera; family Gerridae; genus Gerris; species Gerris buenoi. Next base: position 13,219 of record KZ652873.1, read on the forward strand.
AATTTAAAACTCCTGAACTAACTTTCTTCTAACTTATTTAGAGATTTTTTATAAAGATAACTTATAAAGAATATTTTATCACACTGTTATCAATTATTGAAAATGTTAACTTTCCTAATATTTTTTTTTTTTTTTTTTTTTAAGGTAAGGAATTTAACATATTATTTCATATACGTGTTCATTATTGTTCACTTAAGTTAACTTAATATAAGTTCATTTAGAAGGATCTGGTCCCAATATTTTATCTTAATGCATTTAATATTCAGAGAAAATATTTTTATAATTATTTTCACTGTGTATAGTGTATAATATGGCTTTTAGAATCAAGATATTCTAGGAATCACAGTTTTACTAGGTTAGAAAATGATTCATTTGAACTTGTGCGATTTGAAGTTGATAATAAGAAAACTGATGAAGCATAAGGCTATCAAGCTGAGAATTTNGTTTAACTAGGACTTTGTGTTGGATATTATAAAGTCTATCGTAGAAAGGGGCAGAGTGAGATCACGTTGATCCGGGCTCTTTTCACGTATGTCTTAATCATTCCCTCATCAAGGGTTTGTTTCCTTACACTTGAGTTACACCTTGTAAGCCGTCTCACATTATTTTATAACCTTTTGTTTTACTTAGTAATTTGATATTATGAGGACCTTATTTATTTAAAAAATTGTTAATAGTGATAGTTAGTAAGTAGTTAGTAGGCAGTTTGAAGTTAGTAGGTATGAGTAAATCATAATTAGAAGTTGCTTTACTTTCCCCAGAGCGCATTGCCTTTGACTCTAGCTTGAAACCAGTAATATAGATTAGTAAATCCCAATGTGCACTGGGTTGGTGAATGGGTTCAAGCCTCTAGGGGTTTATTTGTCATATTTATCTGTTGACCCACTGCAGGTCTTAGGGGTTGATTTCGGATTATAACTTAATAAGGCTTAGATCTTGTTTGCAACTACATACTTTTTAATTTGTACCTCGTCTTAAAGCTTTTCTGGATTATAATTATTTACTACACCGTCTCTTCTTGACGAGGACAGTGCCGTAATCTGCTCCTTTACATTCCTCTTTAATCTTCTAAGCTGGGTGAAGGAACGGTCCCACGTGGCTTGCCACGTCTGCCAGATTGCATTGACTAAGGCAGTCTTGGCGTCGCCCAGTCTTATTGAACCGTCCTCCACCATCCTTGCTGCGGACCCACGCTTGGCAGCTTGATCTGCTGCTTCATTGCCTGCGATGCCGACATGCCCCGGTACCCATACTAGGACCACGTGTCTTGACGTTGAACGAAGAGAAGACACGTGGTCGTATATCTTACTAACTACTGGGTCGTTAGAGAACTTGTATTTTAGTGCTTGGAGGGACGAGAGGGAGTCAGTACAGACGACTATACTCTCTGTAAAGTCCTCCTCCAAGCAATAGGCAAGGGTCTTCTCTATGGCTTTAAGCTCGGCTGTATACACTCCTGCGCGTGGAGACATTGACCAAGACCTAGTCTCCTGCGAGGAGTGCATAGCACAGCCGGTTCCCGTAGTCATCTTCGAACCGTCTGTGTAGAAGACCCTTCTGCCTGGATACCAGGCGAGAGTCTCCAACAGTCCTTGCTTGTAGACCTCGGGAGGAGTTGTTTCCCGAGGTAGGGTCGCGAGACGAGTGGACATCCCTATATTGGCCTCTTCCACATCGGCGTATCGGGGATGAACCACTCAAGAATATCATCTTCTTCTGCTCCAATTCTAGCCTTAATCTGGCGAGCCCTAACCGACAGCGGTCTAGTTCTTGTAGTGAGCCATTCGTACTCCGGCCGAATGGCTCCTGCGCCGAAGAACTCTTCTCTGAGGAAGTGACGATTCTATTAAAACTATATGTATAAGTACAATTTTGGCTTCAGATTTTATTTTTGATTTGATTCGAGGTTTATTTAATTTTTAAAAAGACATTCTTATAATTATTATTCTTGTAATGTTAGTATGAACTACAAAATAAGAGTCTTCTAAAACTGCATATTGTAGGGTTATTATTTTTGAGTGACCTTTCATAAAATAATAATAATTAATCCATTTAAGTTCATGTAGAATTAAATTCATTCCAACAATCCCCCGTGTCAAGTTGTATAAAGTAATTATAATTCTATATATATATAAAATCTCTAACAACAGAAAAAAATACATATTTCTTAAATCCACACCAGATTCATACATTTTCGAACTTTGTATACATCACTTACCACTAATTAATCTTATTAATTGATTCAAAGCATGGCAGTTCTGTAGACGTATCTAAGTAAATATATTATTTGAGGAGCTACCTATAAGGAATAGCTATATAAAGAAAAAAATAATCTAAATTCTATATAGAAGACCTATGGAGAGTGGCGCAAAAAAATTAATAAAAATGTTAAAAAAAATTTAAAACGAATTTATTTTAATGTAACAAGTAAGGCACGCTTCACATAAGTATACGTGAGGCGAAAATCGCCGATTTCTGTACGATTAAGTTAAAATTATCGAGTGTAAAATTTTAATAGTGCATATTCTTTTTCTACACTTCAAAACCTTTAAATTGATATATAACATGTCATGGTGATTTACAGCCCCCCCATATTGAACGTAGCATATTATAAGATTATTATAATTTTTTATGCTGTTATTATATATTTAAATATATATATATATATATATAAAAAGAATATATTATAGTAAAATACATTATTTATTCCTGTTTTGACGTAAGTTTGATCCCTTTACATAATTCTGTATGTAATTTATAGGTGGGTAATTTGAGGGATAAATTTTGAAGATAAATACCCTATACAAACTAGCGAGACCCCCTTTTATTACTAAGGGGTGTGAAACCAACATTTATTTTATCAACGTATTATTAATTTTTCTACTTCTACTTACTACTTAGACAGTTCCTCTTCTACCGGTAGGTGTTGAGGATGACCTAAAGGATTTCCAACGTTCCCTATTTTTGACACATTTGAGACGTTCCTCGCTAGGTTGGATGTGATGTAATCCATCCAAGTCGTCCTTCTTCTTCTCCTAGGTCTTCTTCCTTCACAATGAGCTTCCAAAACTCTTTATTTATTTGTCTGATATATAACAAATATTTTACCTTTAAAACAAATTATCTATTTTTAGTTGGCTTATGCTACTTGCTTTAGTTGTTTAACTGTGTATTTATTAAAAAATAAAAGAAATGNTTCAGCAGCTTTCATTTGATACCCCACTCAAAAATAAAAAAATCAAAATTTTTGACTGTACCGCATTTTTTCGAATTGTGCATGCGCATATTAAATCTTTAACTTTTGTGTATATGTCCTGTGTTTGGGCCCGGAAGTTACGCCACTGTTTCAAATTTCAGCATTTTAGCTTAAACGGTTCGGGCCCTATGAACCAAAGAGCGACGGACAGACGGACACATCACCCTCGGCATAAGGGTTTTGAGAAGTATCTACAAAACCCTAAAAAAAGCACCTTACATGGAAAAAAGAGTTCCTTTACATCAGAGATATCATCGTTCGGCCGCTAAAACCACTTTCAAATTTTTCAAAAACATTTCGACTTTTAAAAGAAAAATGTTCTTACTCTTTTAACTTGCTTACACTCTTTTTCCTCTATATTAAGAAACAATTTCTTTTAAGAATATGGTCAGAACGAGGTCCTCCATAACTTCCTTATTATTATAATCAACTATTTCATTAGCTTTAATTTGATACATCAAATGTTATACTGAAGTTAAGCATTGAGGCCGTGCTTCTAAAAATAAAAACCAAAGTCGCTTAAATAAATGGTAAATAATAAATTAATATTGTTCTGCATTTAGATTTTAATTGTTTAATTATAAATTGCAAAAATACGGTGTTTATAAACATTAAAGCCTCGTCCAGACTGCCGAACCGAAAAAAGGTAACAAGCCGAGCATTGGTCTCTACGCATGCCCATTCTGAGATGAACTTTAGACTGGGCATGCGCATAGACCAATGCTCGGCTCCTTTTATTCCATTTAGTCTCAATATGCTATCAACTCGTTAAGAGAAATAATTAGTGAGTGTTTAACCTAGATTAATATTATATTTTTTTGTTTTTTTATAATAATGCTTTTTTCAATATTCTTCGATTGAATACACTTAAATTTTCATTCATTTTATTTATTGCCTATGCAATGGAAGTGCTTTAGCAGCAGCTGCTGAATACCGCAGGCGATATCAAAGCCTATGCCAAGAATATTTACTTTTGTCCATCAGAGGTTACGGGAATCTTTGGTTTTAAGTATAAACCATCCTCGAGTAGGTGTTAATCGTAGCCATACAAGATTAATTGAAGAATTTCACTGAGACCAAAGCACTAGCACTTGACTAGTAAGTCAGCGTTTGGAGGTTAATCAATGTAGAGTGTGGAGAGTTGTAAACCAACATGGCAAAAACCAGCATGGAAAAAACTAATTTAATGTAATGTAAGTATGTATGTATTTAATAAAATAGATGTATATATATCTCTCTTACCTTTAGCTCCGGGAAGTCCAACTGGCCCAGGTAATCCACGATCTCCTTTTTCACCTCGAGGACCTCTCACATCTATATCACCCTGAAACAAACAGACGATTTACTAATTAAATGAGGAATTGAATGATATTCTATTTCTTCAGTTTATCATGTTGTTATAGAAGTGACATTGAAGCGTATTATTTGTATTTAATTAACATTATATTTTGTACAATATTGAATATTGTTGAGACATTTTGTCGATTAAATATTGTTCTATAACGAATAGTTCGCTTCACTTCTTTCCAAATAAGCAGAATACTAGACATTTTTGTATTTTCTTGAATTCGTATCTTTCTTATAGGCTTTGCAAACACTCAAGCAGAAAAACATGAATTATACTTTTGTATAAACCGAAGATGTTCGTTGAATGGGAAACAATGATATTATCATATTTTATTGTTAGTAATACTGTCCCAGAACTAAAAATAAACTAACTGACCTAGAAAAAAATATCAATTATTTCTAATCAATTTAATTACGTTGGCGCACATATTCGAAGTGGATATGGTTGAGAAAAATAGGTCAATTTGACAACTGCTGGTCGGTTCCCAAATACCTTAAATAAAAGGTCATAATATAAGTTAATTAAAGAACTAGTAAATTTTAATTGTATTAACATTTTTCAGGGTTGCCTTTCTTCTACTGGTCAGATCATACACATGGGTTGTGTACTTTCTTAGCTCAATGTGACAATTACTAGTACATCCTTAAATTCTTTTAATTAACTTTTTCTAAAAGCTAATTCAAAAATGAATTATTCAGTATGTTAAGTTAGTACGTAAGCTTTCGCGGGTAGACTCGTAATAAACAGCTTGGTTTTCTGGTGAAATCCATGTTACGAAGGGGTTGAGGTCCAACGTTTCACTTACACTACTGGAAGCATTTTCAGGGGTATAGTGCATCGTGATGTTGACTCGAAGTAAACAAAAGATATACTTACATTAAATTATGTCCTATGTCTGCTTCAAGTCAACATCACGATGCACTACGACCCTGAAAATGCTTCCAGTAGTGGAAGCGAAACGTTTGATTTCAACTTTCAACTCCCTCGTGACGCGGATTTCCACAGAAAACCAAGGTGTTTTATTATCCAGTATGTGTTGCAATTTTTTGGTTTGTTAAATAGGTTATTATGCATAAAGTGCTGACGTGGGTGTTCATATAGCCCCCGCCGGTTTACCTGCTCTTGGAGCCGAACGAAGTTCACTTGACTCTGAGTCCAGCCCTCTTAAGTGGTTAGATCAATATAATTTTTAGTTCCACTAGTTAATCACGTTTCTCATATTATCAATCAACCTATCTCCAATAATTTGGATGGTAGGTTATAATTAGCCCCATTGTTGGTCCCATATAAGTTTCAACATTGTGCACCCATTATTTCTCTTTCACATGCTCAGAACATAAATTTATTTTCACCTATATCTTCAAAAGTACTTATCTAATTTTTTTTTGAATTAAGTAGGTTTGTCGAAATTGGCCCATAAATAGCCCGAGATTAATATAACCCATCTGCACTCTTTAAATTTTACAAAGTTTATACTTTATTTCTAGTAAGAAATCATAAAAAATTTGACAGATTTAAAAAAAAGTGGGAAAATGAAATAAATTTGATACTAATAAGTTGTAAAAGCATAAGAATCATTAAATATTACAAAACAGGACGCGAGGAGGCTATATGTGACACACTAATTGTCACACTATTGTATTTATCAATTTCAACGGTAAATGAATTATTCATTCGATAATACATTAATATTGTATTTTATTTTCTTGTGGATTTTAAACCCTACGCCACCACATAGATCTGTCCTATGACGAGGAAGGGCTAATAGCGCTCCAAGCAATGAATTCGATGAGCAACGGCTTTCTGGGGGTTGACGAAAGAGGCAAATAGAGGGCAGAGTCCCCTACTATATTATTAAAAAAGTTTTAAAACAAACGAGCCCAGTGAGTGACACCGAGAAGGGTAGTCTAAACTATATTGGTAGTAGGAGTTAGAGATATGTTTCACTTTTTTGATGAAAAGGGAAGAAGAATCTCGGGCTACACAAAACTCTCTACATTTTCTCTCTTAGCTACCCTGGGGAATTTTATTAGTGTATAGTGTATACATATATATATACACACTGCTTTTTTGGGAATGTTTTTAATTTTTTTTGTTTTTAATGTTTTTTAATTTTTTTGTTTGTTTTTAATTTGGAAAGTATTTTTTTTTAATTTTTATTTTACATAAAGATTTGACGCGAAAGATGGAACTAATTACGTGTTAAAAAGTAGAGGTTAAGTTTGACGTCATAATTTTTCAATTATTTTTCTTTAATTGTATAATAACAACTGCATAATACTTTAAAAGATCAATTTAAGATGATGGAACAATATTTGATCGAGGAAATGTCCAGAAGTATCCAATATTGTACAAAGTATAATTGTAATTAAATATAAATAATACACTTCAATATTACTTATATAATTCATTAGTAGTTTATTTGGTAACTGGAGTAAGTAAATAATAACGCACATCTAAGGAATAATCACTGTATTATTTGACTTCAAGAATAATTACAATTTAAAAAAAAAAAAACTTTCTTTTATAGGAACGTGATGTATATATAGAGAAAGTATTGTGTTGGTGTAAAAATAATGTCCGGTTTTGAATGGATTTAAACGATAAGGGTCCAGAAAAATGGTTTTTAAAAAATGTCTGTCTGTAAACTATTAAATGTTTTCTGTCGACTGTTATAATTAAAAAAAAAAAAAATTACTTGGAAGTTACGCAGCACAAAAAGGTTAAACAGTTTGTTATTTAATTTATATTGATATTGGAATCTTCTTTAAAAAATATACTGCTATGCAGTGGCGTATTCAACTACGTATCATCGTACTCCGTAATTTACAAGAAAGAAAATATTTTTAAATTAAAACGTGTAAAGTAATTTGGGAAACAAAATGTTTGAGACTGTGAGAGACAGACAATAGAGAGGAATGAACAGACAAACAATAGTTATTTACGCAACAAGGGAGAGAAGTATGTTTTCCTGCTCGAGGTTAGGTTTTCTCCTGAGGCACCGCCGAAGGAGCGGCAATGTAAGTCCACTTACAGTGCAAGTCGTAGATAAAATCATTTACTTGTTCTGGATAGATTAGACAAAGAACTTACACAGACAGGGGGGACAATTATAAAGAAACTTTTTACAAGACACATTGGCAATGTAAAGTCCACTTACAGTGCAAGTCGTAGATAAAATCATTTACTTGCTCTGGATAGATTAGACAAAGAACTTACACAGACAGGGGGGACAATTATAAAGAAACTTTTTACAAGACACATTGGCAATGTAAAGTCCACTTACAGTGNGTGATATACGACATAGGTAGGGCTAATATAAATTGTTTCTCTGGTCCTTTATGGTTTTAGCAGTGCGGAACTTGGAAATTACCTCCCGTTCCTGAGTAACCACACCTTAACCGTAAATCATAAAGACAAAATAATAAAATTTCAGGCAGAAGATTGCTCATTGTACGGATTAATATGTTGTATACGGTAACCCGTAAAATCGTATTCATTTCCGTAAAGCACTTAAAGGAAATTATGTGGTCACGGCATCTCGTGTGAATACGCTTAACTTATCATAAGAAAATGGTGTAAAATATCGATTAAAAAAAATTGCTTTAATAATATTTAAAAGCTTAGGCATTGTGTTGAATTAATAAATATTTTTATTATATTTATATAATTGCAGCTTTAACCTAATCTTTTATCATTTTAAAATAAAATTACACATTTACCTAAGACTTCATAGCTTATATTATCTATTAAAAGTTGGCTATAAATACAGGGTGTTAAACAACAATACATTACATACTATGTCTTAAAATTTAATATAATAAAAGTCGTCAATGTTAGATGTTCTATAAGAACAATTATTAAGCTTCATAATGGCCCAAATAAACTTAAAATATCGTAAAAGGTAATGAAATTAGGATTTCGTTGGTAAAACCAAAAAAAAACCCTTAAAGTTTCGTTCCTGTGTCTGTCTATCACTCTGTATGGTTTGAATAAAAAAAATATGAAAACAAGAAGCTATTCAGTATTAAAGCTCGTTTTGACGCTCACACATTATTGTTAGGAACTCAAAATTATGAGCAGTTCAAAGCCATAATGGCGGATGAATTGAAGAGCAGATTACAAAAATACATAACAACAGTTGTCTAAATTGTTAAATTTCTCACACCATTTTGTCAAAAATCATCAAACTTTTGCGCCCCCCTCCCCTTTCGATAAGACTTCACGCAATACTGTTTTTATTTATACCCATAAGATATTATTTTAAAGTGTCGAAATAAAAAGGGATAACATTTAAATATAATGTTATATTTAGTTGAAGCATAATATAGTGAACAAACTTACGTAATCTAAATATACATACACTGACATACCTTGAAGGAATGAATATGTCTTCTTCCTTTTCATGTTATCTTTTAGAAGACAATGTTTCTAAATTTAGATTTATTTTCGTTCAGCGTTCAAATCTTTAAATAAACCCCCATTATTTACACATAATAAATGTAATCTTGGGAGGTGTGTCGAGCCAGTAAGCGAGTATCCAGTAAGAGAATGACTTAAGGAAGGTAATATTCTAAAAGTAAGGCTATTAAGTTCTTTTAGACTCTACTATTTAAGAATTGAAAACAATCACGTGTTTTTGTTTTTTTGTTTTTTTTTTATTACCGAAGGCAAAGGATCATTCTGAAGAACGGAATTTTTTAATGACCAAGGTAAGAATGTTTTATTTGTTGATAATTAGTAGAATAGTTGTATTGGTATTGTAGTTATCTATGGTATGAAGTTAGACATTTTATTTGGATATAAACTGAGTAAAAGTTCTTTTAGAAGAGGCAAAGGATGAAACATTCTTTAGAAATCGAGAAAATGGGAGATTTGTAACAAAATCAGAGAATAAAACTAGAGGAGAATTTCACCAAAGCCCCATCTCAGACAGGGCTTGTCTTTGAGTTTGTGAAAGTGTGGGTGTGTGAGTGTGGGGTCGGTCTTTGGAACAGTAAAAATAAGGCAGTCCGTTTAGCTGTTATTGGTCCCTGGTGGTGGAAAGATTTGTTGCCGGGTTAGGTCTGAATAAATACCCAACAAACTCTTGCCTCAAGTTGCTCGGGGCCACTGTTGTGGCAGCATTGTTCTTTACTTGTCCGGCTCCGTGACTCCTCCAAACCTATAAGTAAGATATAAGAATCACAGGATTTATTCCAGTCGTAAAACCTTTACCGCTGAATCCTTTAGATAGAAACCGTATAAATATACTTGCGACAGCAGGCACTACTGTATTATCAGAACCTCTTTTACTCGCCAAGTCCAACAGATCCCCGTATATGTTAAAGTCAATAGATAAACCCCAGTCAGACATTCATCGAACAAAGAGAGGCATTTGAATATAATTAGATTCGGTTATCTATAAATAAAAGAACACCACATGTTTATTGTTCGGATCTAAGCATTTTAGAAATTTGTTCCAACTACTTCTCTGAATGTGACATAGTGAATAAAACACCAGGGTTTAATTCTCAATAGTTTTGATAATCATCTAAAAAAATAAAAAATTATATCGGTGAATTTTCTTTTTTTTATTTTATTCATTTGAATATTGCAACTACATTACCACATTTTATAAGCAATAAAGACGACATTCGTTTGATTGACTTGTTACACATGAAGTGAGAAACTGTACATTGGCAGAACTCACGGTATTACGCAGACATGAATATTACAATTTATTAAATGATGTTTAATAGGTCACGAGGCCACTGTCTTTTTAGGCGTCGAGGAGGATTACCAGGCATGAATGGTGATGTTAGGTTGTGATTAAAGGGATTGGATGATGGGAAATCGAGTCATGGAATGATTTGTATCGCGAGGTGGCTAGGTCGCGTACGAAGGAAACTTTGAGGTCATTGTGAAGGGTCAAGTTGGATACATAGAAAGGAGCGTTAATTATTCATCTAAGGATTTTGGAAACTATTTGAAACTAAATTTTTGGATTTTAAATCTTGGATTTTGGAACTAAATGTTTTCTAAGGATTGAAGGGCTTGGATGGGGTAGGAGTTGGAACGCTTGATGCATCCCCAGAGTTTAGTACCATGTGGGCTTAATTAGGGTTTAATAAATATGTTGAGTTTATATGTGTAGTGTAAGAGTCTGTGTAAAAGTTTGTAGCGTCGCGTCGGTTGCAGTCTTGTCGTTCAAGTTTTGTGTGGTGTGCCCATGTTAATCGCCTATCCAGGAGTATCCCAAGGTAGTGGACAGAACTGGAGTGAGGGATAGGAATTTGATTTAGAGTTACCGGTTCGCATATTCATGTCTAGAGTGAATGTGACGTGTAGGCTTAGAAATAGTAATATTTTAAAAAATAGTAATATTTTTAATTTTTACTTAAAAAGCATTTTCTTTGTTTTTCTATTTTACCCCCCTCTTAAATGAAAATATGACAAAAGTCAAAAGTGAACATAACAACTATAATTTTACTCTTAAAGGGCTTTCCAAAGACATGCATCATGAAAGGCATATACTATTTTAACTTTAGTACCCCGTACCGCTTTGTAACAATTTGGACCATTTCAGATTTATACCCTCCTGTGGTTGGTCACTTTGTCCGTGCCGAATTTTGTGCAGATCGGTTCAGCCATTAAGGAGGATTATGTGTCCAACCAAATGCAAAGTTTAGTATAAGATCAATTAAATAATAAATTAATAGTAAAAAACATGTTTAAAAACAAGCTTTTATTCGTATTCTTCTGAACAAACTTTTTCATTTGATACCCAAATCACGGGCGTGCTTAGAAAATAACTAGTCCGCCATCTTGGGTTTTACGCCATATTAAGTTTAGAACGACTTAACTAACCAGGCATTGTCATCCAAACTAAACATTATATGCAACATTTCAACTCAATCGGTTGAGGATAACTGCTTTAAAATTCAGTTGTAAGATATGACCCGAACATACATACCAACATTGCAAGTTAAATAGCTTGTAAAAAATAGTTTTAAAGTTTTTCTTTATCTATTATTATAGCTTTTAATTTTATAACTGATTTTAAATTTTATATTCTAATATTCTAATTGGTTCTTCTATATTATTTTATCTACAATCTACAACAAGAGTGCCTCAATGTTGGCGTAATGGCCGTTGACTATACTTAATAAAATGTATAAATAAATCAATCTAGAATTTACACAGTTTAAAAAATGGAATATCGGAATTGTTATTGACTTTAGAAATCGTTATTCACTTTGCGATAGAAAGCCAAACAAACTTTTATGAAATATTCATTTTAGTTTTCAATAACTCCAAATCATCTTTATTTTTAAGAATTTTTCCTCGTTGCATGTATCTTTGATTTTAAAGGAATGAAATCTTATAATTTAATTGGTGCATCATCAATTATATTAATTGAATAATAGTATAATCAAATTAATTAGCCTACATTTATACAGAGAAACTAGGTTCGCTTCAAATATGCTGAACAACACTGAACGCTGAAGATAGAATCTATCTATCTATCATCTGATGTTTTGAAGGATTATAATCAGGCCAACTATGCAACTCTAGCCACTGAAATCTACAAATCAATACAAAAAATCGATACAACAAACTCAAATAAAATATCATATTCATAGTAAGAATTCAAATCTAAAAATATCATATGAATAGGTGCCTGTTTACATTTCGTTTTGATTTGTAATAGTACTGTTTTGATTCAGATGCCTGTTATGCAAAAGCAACAGACAAGCGTAATTATTATTTAGAGAAACTTCTCCTATTTTTGGCTCACTTGTCCAGAAACTGTTGCTAGTTGCTAAAGACTTGAGGTCAAAATTCGTTAAGAAGTGGGTAAATAAGATTTAAGTGGGGTAAATAAGATTTAAGTGGGGTAAAATGTATTAAAGCTGAGAACTACACGGTCTGTGCAGGACCAGTGCCAGCGACCCTAAGTCTAGTGACACTTGGAAAGGGTCCCTTCCATCAAATGCCTTCATTATCAATCCAGAGACAAGAACCCTCGAGTAAACTGAATAATGCAATTCTCTTTATAAGAAGTTAGCGTTCAAATACTTCACAACTTCCAATAGGCACAATGCGTACTCTACTGTGTACTGCTGCAAGAGTCGACGTGCAAGGTTTACTAGTTCATGTTTATTTGTCAGATCATAACAAATACTGTCAATTTAAAAAAAAAAAACTTTCTTTTATAGGAACGTGATGTATATATAGAGAAAATATTGTGTTGGTGCAAAAATAATGTCCGGTTTTAAATGGATTTAAACGATAAGGGTCCAGAAAAATGGTTTTTAAAAAATGTCTGTCTGTAAACTATTAAATGTTTTCTGTCGACTGTTATAATTAAAAAAAAAAAATCTTACTTGGAAGTTACGCAGCACAAAAAGGTTAAACAGTTTGTTATTTAATTTATATTGATATTGGAATCTTCTTTAAAAAATATACTGCTATGCAGTGGCGTATTCAACTACGTATCATCGTACTCCGTAATTTACAAGAAAGAAAATATTTTTAAATTAAAACGTGTAAAGTAATTTGGGAAACAAAATGTTTGAGACTGTGAGAGACAGACAATAGAGAGGAATGAACAGACAAACAATAGTTATTTACGCAACAAGGGAGAGAAGTATGTTTTCCTGCTCGAGGTTAGGTTTTCTCCTGAGGCACCGCCGAAGGAGCGGCAATGTAAGTCCACTTACAGTGCAAGTCGTAGATAAAATCATTTACTTGTTCTGGATAGATTAGACAAAGAACTTACACAGACAGGGGGGACAATTATAAAGAAACTTTTTACAAGACACATTGGCAATGTAAAGTCCACTTACAGTGCAAGTCGTAGATAAAATCATTTACTTGCTCTGGATAGATTAGACAAAGAACTTACACAGACAGGGGGGACAATTATAAAGAAACTTTTTACAAGACACATTAGGAGGATTATATTTTTAAAATTTCTTGTTGGGATTTCCCTTATTTTTATAAGTTTATACAATAAATACATATTTGAAAAAAAATATTGGAAGGACACAACTGGAAAAAATTTAATGATAGGGAATAATAATCATTGTATAGAAGATGTTTAAAACGCAAATGCTTTATACTTTGCAATACCTTGTATGCGAGGGGCTGTTCAAACTAAACTAATCAATTATCTGGTGTACGTGTGCAAACCAATGAAAAGCGAACTTTTGCAATTTTTGAGTTTCTATACTCAATAATGCTCAACCGCAATTATTCCGGATTAATTTTTGTTTACATCGGATGCAGATGCTTTTACTATTATCAGTTTTACTGCCTGCAGCAACACATTTCTTATTCGAGGTTGGACGACTGTTGCTGCGCATGCCCAAGTTTTAATATTTTCTGTTATGCTCATTGCTATGTCACGCTAACCTACACTCATTTTATTTGTTATTTGTACTCACCAAACCACCATTCCAAGACAACCTTCTCCCACAAATGTGGATGTCACACACTGTGTAAAACTGATTATGTAAGTTGCTAAAACTACCTTACAATACAACTTTCGACCTAGAAAATAGAGCATGTTCAAATAAAAATATTATTATTTTTCTTATTTTATTAAAATAGAATTTTTCAATCTGAGTGTAATTCAATTAATCGTTTTTCTCATTGTATGGGGTACATATATACTGACCATCGATCGGACATCGGACATTCTATGGTTGCGAGCAAAGGGTTTGCCTCTATTCCCTAGTGGTCTTGAATCACAAAGGACAAAGGCTAGTGCAGGCTAGGATGTGATCAATGGAATTCTGAAGCGACAAGACAATACTACACGTATTTTTCTTCCAATACAACAAATGATATTATAACCTGTATAATACAATTTTATTGAACTTTTTTTTTTTTTTTTTTTTAAATGAATAAACTTAAATTATATACATTATAATGTATTTCATTTACTACAACTGATTATAATAATGGCGTTTGAGCTGGCAATTTAAACTTAAAGAAAAATAAGAAATTGTAGCAATCATTTGATTAGTCAGTATACAGGGTGGGGCGTGGGAAACGGACATGTTCTTATACGCTGGTCAGACAACCGCCGCCGTGGTAGTTGGGATGAGGTAGTGGTGTCATTCAACGCAGCAGGTGTTGCCCTTGAAGACTCAGTCGGTATACACTACAACATCGTGCATATGATACTTATGTTTGTAGTGGTTAATCTGTTTCCGCGACTTTACAAGCATTTCGTCGCGAATTCAACATTCCTCATCGCGGAGCTATGACCACGCTAAACATAATTTAACGTTAGGTAAATTCTCTACCCACAGGAGATTCGTTGATAAAGAAAAAACCGCCAGGACCAGCAAGAACGATACGTAAGTCTAAAAATGTAGAAATTTTTTCTTCATCAACGGTGCGAACATAAGTATCATATGCGAATACACGATGTTGTAGCGTCTTCAAACCTGATGCGTTGAATGGCACCGCTACCTCATCCCCACTACCACGGCAGACGTCCCACCAGCGTATAAGATAATATCCGCTTCCCACACCCACCATAAAAAAAGGGAAAATACAGACACAATATACAGGGTGAGCAAAAAACCCGCACTTTTTTTAACACTTACAGCTCAGCATCTGCAATAGATAGAGATATGGGGTTTGCGGGGTCTGAAAACTATATTCTTCTACTTTAAATTTCATACCATAACTTAACAAACTATTAGGTGAAAGCTATGCAATGACGGTTTGAATTAGGGTCTTAAAAAAAGTCGTCCAAATTAAAAAAAAAACCCAATGCATATCTTAAAGATTTACTTGTTGTTTAGTTCAATATGTCTTCATTTACGACAGCCTGCACTCTCCTTCTCCAGTGAGATATAGCCTCAGCAATAGTTGATTGACGCATATCATCCCAGGCAGGAATAATCCCCTTTCGAAGTTAATCAAGTCCTTATTCTGCTCCTACATACACTATTTGTTCTTACCAACCCTAGACAGAGCAATCAACTGAATTTAGTTCTGGACTGTTAGGGGGCCACTCGTCTGGCTAAATGAAGTCTAGGAAATTCTCTTGCAAGTAATGAATTGTTTGCAAGAAGCGACAGGACCCCGTCCATTACCCATGCATACGCCAGTACCAGCATACGCCGTTCTCCTCTCCAGTGGTCAGTTTATCATTTTTTGTTGCTTCGAATTATCATCACATGTTTAACACGCTTGAAATGAAATTGTACTTAATATTTTAAATGTATCGTCGGACTTCGAATCTTTCGTGACACTATTTAAATCAAAAACCAAAAGATTAATTAACAAGATATTCAAGCGGTAGTAATTTTAACTTATCCTATTATCTGCAATGTTATCGGAGTTTACAATCATAAAACCCCTTTTTCTTCTTTTTCAATTCTTACTATAAACTGGACTTTGCTAATGATCAACATAAAACTATTTGTCGATGGGTAAAAGGCTTTACGAATAATGGATTACTATACATCAACTATGTATATCTCGAAGGCAATCAGTCCCTAGATAGATCTTAGTCCTACATGACGAAGACAAATGTTTTGGTAGCTTGGAATACCCATATCCTATGCTTACTCCCCTAAAACCTTTATTTTAGATTTAATCTGGTTCCACCCTCAAATTTCGATTGCAGATGTAGAAACAAAAGCCGCCACAATAACGGAATTTCTGGTATTGTTTATAGACACGACAAATATGTCCATACTAATGAGATCGTTGTTAACCCTCCTATATCATTCTAGCGAGGCGTATCGCATGGACAAGATATGGAAACCAGTATAGGACATGATGTCTGAAGGCGCCCGGATTTGAATGTGATAATATGCAAAGCTATTGATTTCTCTATCTATGTGTGAGTGTGTCAGTCATAATTAGAGCTTAAAGAGAGAGTAACTCTGAATACTAATCAGTTGGGAGTTTCATGTTTGCAAATCCGCGGGTAACAGTCGTCAAGGGCCAGCGACTATTCCAGACGTCACTGATACATGACGGATTAATATCACATTCAGCTGAACCAGTTTCACTTCTAAAGAGCACCACACTTAAAGCGACACCAGTCTTTGTAGTTACATTCAGTCAGAAAGAATACAATTCTCAAAGCTTATTTGGTTCTTCTCAATTCTGATAACAATGTCGATAGACCATACTTGCGTTGATTATTTCTTTATTATCTAAATTGAGTTTATATTACTGCACAATACACAATGATGGAACATATCAGCAAAACAAAATAGTAATAAGGTTCTAGAGTAACCTAATTTTACTCTGATTAAAGTGAAATTCCCACCACGTTGGCTTAACTGTTCCTTTAATACAATTCCACGATTCTAATAATGATAATACAACTAATGATGATATATCACACAAATTATCATTTGTGTGATACATCATCAAATCGAGTTAATAAGTAGTCGTATTCGCCGTACTGTAATAACATTATGATGTTGTGTAACATTGTTGATCAGTAAAAGAAAAGAGCATTCATAACTAAATTGAATCAAGACCTATAGTTTTATTAGCTTTGAATATTGAAGTTGCAAAAATGAATATACGTTACAATACAATTAATATTATTTTTTTACCTACCCTATTTCCTTTAAAAATTGTGTATGCAAACTATGCATCCTTTCTGTCTGTTTGTGTGTCTGTAACGTTTAGGTGTCTGACGATAACTTGAGTAAAAGTTGATCGCTTTTGTTGAAATTTGGTATAAATGTTCCTTTTAGTAATGCTCAGGCTATGTTCGTTTGACAGCGTTATGCGTCCAAGAATTCGCGCGCAACGCTCGCGTAAACGAGCGCTTTAAATGTAAAATTGGAATTTCAGGACGAGAAAAAATTCTATCATCACTTATTCGATGGGACGAATATTTTTAGAAATATCATTTTTTAGTAAAACCAACAGCGACGCCGATACGAATTAATAAAATCTTTAAAACTATTAAAGTGGACCTAAACGTTAAAGTAGACAAACAACGTTTTTACCGATATCTTGCGTTCTAACGTAACAATTTTAATAAAACTTCATACACATCGTCTAAAGAACAAGTGAAACAAACACAAAAATGTAAAATTCCCACTTATACAGAAGGTTTTCAGTGATATAGTAATACATTTATAGTATTAGTTTAAAAGCTACTGCGGGTAGTTGATTCTTATAGGCGTGTAGTATTGGTTTATTTAGGAAAGGGAACTTCGTACCAAATACCCCCACTCTACACTTCACTACCCTCTGCCTCTTATCTTCAACTATAAAACATTCATCACGATTAATAAATTCCTTAATATTTAGTATTTTATTGCAATACGCTCGCTTCAATATTAGAGCGACGCGATGCCTGGTTAGAAGTAAACGGTTTTTATTCATTTCAAATTATTTTTAATTAAATAGATACGCATCGAATTTATTAAGTTATATAAATACGAGGAGTTAAGCTTTTGGCAACGAAATAATTTTATATTTAGAAAAAAGTTAAATTTAATAAACTAGTAGTTCTGTGAACAGTAGACCTCGCTCGTTAAAATATCAAATCGGGGTTTGAGCTTAGGTTCAAAATTGTGTGCGAGTAAGGAAGTAAGTAGAACGTTTAGTCAGTGTAAAATCATTTTGATCACACTATATGGATATGTCACGAAAAATAAAAGCGTAGATAAAATTTCTCTCGGGGAGGTACCCTCTACATCCCTTTTTTTGTTTTTATATGTTTTTTTTGGTTTTTGTGGTTATTAAGTATTTTTACACGCTTTTAATTAACTTGACCTGTATGTCCGCGGCAAATTATGTAACGTAAATTTGACAGACTTCCCGACAACCTAGAAAGCTGAAACTTGAACAGATGATGTATTTCCGATGACAATACAATAATCAGAAATTAGTTTTACTAAATTATTAGTATTAATCGATAAATCACCAGATTTCTAAGAAATGTTGGCGGTCAAATTCAAAATCAATTGTACACACAATAATCTTAGGGGCAAAGTGGTGAATAGTGGACTCACCTCGCACATTTTGAGAGCCCGAAAAACTATTTATCGTTCAAAAGGGTCTGAAACGTGACTTTTTTATATAAACATTTGTACCTTTTGTAAATTCGTTTTAAGGGCTTTCCAACGATACCAAACACGGCCGGCCAGTTATTATTTTTATATTTTCCTTAACAGAGGTTCACAACTTTGTACCCCTCATGTACCCGGTATACTAATAAATTTAAGGTTTTCCATTCACGTACATTTTAATACCATAAAGTAGTAAGTACCATATGAGTTTCAGTCCAATCCTATGAAATGAAAAAACGGTACAGTACGAAGACTAAAAAGTAGTGTTTTTCGACCGATTTTTCCAAACCGGTACAATAAATACAAAAATAAGTAGAAATAAAAAATAAATTTCAATAAAATGGGTACAAAGGCAATAAAACCCACACACTTTTGAGTACAAATCTGCAATTTTTTATTTTTTTATTTTTAGAGTGCGCCCTACAACTACCGTGGCACTAAAAGTACCTCTGTACCCGAATCCACAAAGGTACAGGTACGAAAAGGGTCCCGTGCGTTCAAGTATTATTTAGAGCAACTTTTGACTGAAGGAAATTGTCGTGCTGATAAATCCCTCGACGCTATTAGCCCCACAGTGGGGTAACCTACCCCCTACCCGGCACTCTAAAAGTACAAAAGGGTACTAAAGTACCAACCTAGTATATTTTTTCGAAAATATTTTTTTACACATTTAGTACATTTTTAGAGGCCTTTCCAACAATACCTCTGTCGAATTGGTACGACGTCCCCTTCTAGTTGCGACTACTCAAGGAGGACGTCCTTCACATAGACGTAGCTCCCGAAGTAGGAATCGGAAATATAAAAACATAACGGATTCTTAAACACGACAATTTGACCTAAAGTTTGGTACCCTTTTGAACTCCGTCCGATTAAAATTGCGAATGGTACAGAAGGTCAAATTCGAAATTTCGGAAAAACACGATTTTCGTGTGTTTTTCGCCGAGGTACTCGACTTCCCCGTCTCAGAGGTACTAAAAAAAAAGGATTGCGCTTACCCCTTGAACATGACATTTTTAGAGCATACAAAGCGGAATAAAAGAGTACTTTTTTTTTCACCGTAAGTACCACCTATGTACCGTCTTGTACCTCGGAATTTAATGTAACATATCTCAAAAAGTAATTGTACCATCGAGTTTAAAAGCAAAACGCCAGGAGCAGCATTTCATAGGCTTTTAGGGCTCAAAAATCCAATAGCGTCGTATAAAAGCCCTAGGAGGAGATACGTGAACCATGTAGAAAAACGTTTGAAAAAAAGTGGTAAAAAGTGTTTTTTCGCTTTTAAGGGCCTGAAACGTGAAAATTTTAAAAATATTTTTTCATCACTTTTGTACACTTCCAAAGGGCTTTCCAACGATATACGACACCCCGTACCAAATATCTCCGGTTTTTTGATCGGCGAAAAAAAATATTTCCGATGTCGGCCCTAAGCGGGGGTGCACGTAAAAAAAAAGTTCTCGTTACCGGCTATGGACCTCTTCAGGGTCTACAAAAGCCTTGAAAAAAAATTTGAAATTTTCAATTATTTCAAAAGATATATGTAAAAACGTGTTAAAAAAACTCACTTTTTGACCGTAGACAATTTCCCGTTTAAATTAAACCCGTTTCCCTGAAAATTTCCCGGCATTAAGAATTTTTCCCTAAAAATACACTATAACCTTAACAATTTTCAGAAAACTGCATGCCTTTACGACAAACACACCCATCAGTACAAAAATCCAAATAACACTCTATTTTACCCTTTAGGGCCGATTTTCACCCTTAAGGAGTGGTTTAAAAGTGCCCTTACCCTATGTTTGGTCAAGCGATTTTTAAGGTTCCTAACCGATTTTGACATTACCAACTCGAAATTTTTCCGAAAATCAAGAGGCGGGGTATAATTATTTTTTTGTTTTTTGCAGTGGCGCCTTAAAATACAGTAAATGTTTACCCCCCCTCCCCCATCTGACGTACAATGAGTAGTTGCGCCCCCGCCCCACACCACAGCTCGGTCGGCCTGCGGCCTCCCTCGCAAAGACAGTCGATGTACATTTAGGAGACAGACAGACGAAATGCCAAACGGTCGAGTTAAAACAAAGACCTCGCTACGCTCGGTCAATTATTTAGACATCTATTTAGCTAAGTTTTTATATTTACTTGAAGACCAACAAATCAAAACAATTATTTATTTTTATTGGAATAAATGTGGTTGCCTTAGCTTAGCAATATCAAATCATTTTGAGGCGCGTAGTCATCGCCGATTTGGAACATTAAAATGACGTAGAAAAATAAATGTACTAGTATTATTAATATTACGTTTCAAAAAAGGTTATTTATTAACATTTAACTCTAACGTATATACGAGTATTAACTCCCCCATATAAACATACATAATTAATATAATAAAAATAAATAATACAAAGGTTATAAAGGTTTCAAATATGCTACCACCAACCATTACATAGCTGTATTCGAAAACTAACAGTGGTTTTAACGCTTAGTGTTTGTTCATGTACCGTTCAGGTTCTAATGATGGCTTTATAAAAGCCGAAAGCTGCTTTGAAAAATAACAGGTGTTATTTAGTATTATATTCAATGATATTTGAATACCTTCATTTTAATTATGAAGACGCAAATAACTTTTTTCCTTAAGATAGCTTTGAATATTTTATATCAAAATCAATAATAGATAAAGAGTAAATGCATATAGTGGAAACTGTAAAAATTTAAGTTTTTCTAGTGCTATAAAGCGAATAACTCTATGGTTCAGAAATATAATGACTTATTAAAAAGAATACGAAGAAAAAAATAGAACAGACTGATACAGGAGCACAAATAACGTAATTTTCTGCTCTATTTATTCTTTACATTAAATATATTTAAACTTTACACAAGAGCTTTAAAGTTTTATACATATATATATTATAATAGGCTTTGACTAGAAAATGGTCCAATCAAGACCTTACCTTGATCAAGCTTTTTACTGCTTACAATCAAAAGGGGAAGGAAAAAAAGACACTGAGAGTTATTTGAATAGAAAATCTTTTTAGATAGGGATTTTTTTCATGATACAAAAGCATCGTTGAAAATATACTGCTTCTTGTTCACCGTATGAATGCACTAAGCCAACAATATGATATCAGAGGATCGATAATTCTCAAAGAAAGGGGAGTCTAGAAGACATCTTTATAGAATTATTCAACTTTAGACTCGAAATAAGTCATAATATTCTTTGAGATATAAGTTTTCAGAAAGCCGATACTGTTCAAGATTTATTTTGGTGGGGTTTCAGTCGGTCACAACTTATTCTCTCGGCTCCGTACTTAGTTAGGCTTCACAACAAATAGCTTTAAAGTTGTGCCCGATGCTTCGACCCGACTTGACGGACCCGAGGGACAGACAACCCTTGAGATATATCGCTGCTTCTCTCCCAGGTCCGTTCAACTCTTATAACTTTCCGAACTCGAATAAAAGACCGCACAAAATATTTCTGCTTCAACTGCTTTCGTTAAAAACTGATGCTGTATAAGATGTCCGTATAAAATTCAGCTCATCTCTTTTTTAGGAAAAATTTAGGAGGCTTTAAATTTGAAAATCTGGCATAACGATTAACAAATGCATTGCCTTTCTTTCCTTTTACACCCAAAGACGCAGACTACTTAGGTTATTCCATTGAACAAACACGGGTTAGAATAGAAATAAAAGTCTTTTTCATTTACCACGTCTCAATGTTAATCAACCCAAAACTATGGTTTTTATGCCGAAACCTGGTAGCTCCCCATTTGTTTACGCTATGCTGGGTGGACATAGAGTGGAGGGGGGGCAATAATTGAGATGTGGTCAGGCGAACAGCCATCAAACTTCTGACCACGCCCGATACTGCTTAATTTGGGTGATTAAATGTCGATCACTCTCTTTAACTGGCTGCCAAGGCTCCTTACATTGACATTCTCTTAACATAATGTAAATAGTTCTGTTGATGGTTATTATTTTACATTATAGTAATGGAATACTTTCAGGATGGACTACAGAATTAAAATCTTAGACGAAGCTGACATTGAACAAAGCTCTATTACAATCTTCTCCAACCTTCTTATTTGGGGGAACACTATATTATATTACTAATTTTATGGGAGCCCCTGATCCAAAATATAAAAAAAATATTATTTATGTTAAGCCCAATAACTACCTTAATGTTTAAATGATATTGTAGGATAAAATATTTATATTATAATTCTATTAATTTAGGAACTGCTAAACTCAATAACTTAATTTTTTCCAGTGAAATCAGCGTCACAAAGGGGTTTAAGTCCGACGTTTCGCTTTCACTAATGAACTCAAAAAGAAAATTATTAGAGGCCGCATTTATATCTTCTTGCCCTGAAAAAAATTTGAATTTTAAAACTGACACTAAAGAACTTAACAAATTTTACTCGGGAATATTTAAATCATTGAATATCAACTCAAAAATTTAAATTGAACAATTGTGACATGATAATTCTTGTGTAGTAAGTTTTATCTCTTTTACTAGTTTTTTATTTATTAATTTATTNGTAAGAGCACCTGTACGGAATAATAGGAGGTCCCGTGGTTCGATTCCCGGTGCGGGGGTGTATTTTTCTCTGTATGTCTCCCGTAGTTATGGATAATTGTAATTTGGATTATTTAATATTTATTTTTATATTTTATGTCCCGAACAACAGCATATGTTATTACAGGACGGTATTACAACCTAGCAATTTAAATATTATTGATTTTATATAAAAAAAAGATAAGAGTTTTAAAATCCTTTAAATTAACGACACTTGTGTTTGTTTGTCGCCTATTGTCAAAATCTTTGGAGTGCCAAAATTAACCCCTTTCCATTCATTAAATCAAGCTGAAATTTGACGTAGAGTTTAATACCAATACAAGAACAATTCATCAAATAATAGTTATTTATGCACCTAGGGAGTAAAAGTAAGCCATTATTCCCTGAGCGAAGAAGTATGAATCAGATAACGAATCAATATAAATTATAAGCAAAATTAGATATTTTTGTTTTAAGTTTTAACGAATTAATGCTTTCATTAATTTAAAAAAGACATTTATAAATTTAAATAAATTAATAATTGCAAGATAAAAATAGTTACATATTTATGCACCTAGGAAGTAAAGTAGGCCATTATTCCCTGAACGAAGAAGTTTGTTTTTGAGGCGAAGCCGAAGGAACCATGGCCCCTAAATCACGAGGGGAAGCCGAGGAAATTAGAGATTTTAATAACACCAATTAGATAATTATCGCAAAGGGAATAATGGTACTTTACACACGAGGTACATACAATATTTTATCTCCAGTACAGGGAAAAATACACATTTTCGTCCATTGCACAGTTTTTATTTATTATTTTGATAAATAACAATACTTATTAGCACTTTTAATAATAGATATAAGAGATTCATTATTAAAAACAAATAAGAATTGAAATTAAACTCAAGTAGAAGGTTATTTAGATGCAGGTTATAATCAAATATAAACAAGATCGAAAAAGAAGTGTCGCCAACCTGATTTAAACAACTTCATTACATAAGCCATTCATTTTCTACTATTTGTAAAATAATTATGTTGCAATCCTTACTTTTTCGCCCTACTTTAACTTTTGCTCCCTACTTTTTGAGTTCAGGGAAGAAAAGACCTGTTTTAGTCCCTCTAAACTAATCCAAAATCATAACTTTTCGTACCTACTGGAGATAAAATAATTAATATTCATTTTTTAATTTCATAAATTAAAAACAATACTTTTCCTATCGCAGGTCAGGAAGAGTAAATATACCTAAATATATTTTTATTATTTCTGAAATTTAAAAATAAATATAATATATTAATACTAATATTTACCATCACACAACCAAAATGCATTAATAGAAAGGANGAGTGTTTCCAAGTCCTGTCATAAGCTTTTTCTAGATCGAAAAATACTCCTATCATGGAGTTTCCTTGGATAAATCCTGTTCTCACGTATGATTCTTCTAATTTTGAAATGTTGTCCGTCGTCGATCTGTTCTGTCGGAAGCCGTTTTGGTGGGGGGAGAGTAATTTCCTTGATTCCAATTCATACACCAGTCTTGAGTTTACAATTTTTTCCAAGAGTTTCTTAACAGTGTTAGTCATGGCTATCGGTCTGTAGGATTCTGTCTGTGTAGAGTCTTTACCTGGTTTTTGAATCGGTATGACTGTTGCTGTCCGCCATCTGTCTGGATAACTGTCTGAGGTCCATAGTAAGTTGTAAAGTGTCAGTAAATATCGTTTAAAAGTGGGTGGAAGGTTTTTCAACATTTCGTTGTGGATTTGGTCGGGGCCGGGAGCAGTTCTTTTCAATGTTTTCAAGGCGGTATCAAGTTCCCAATGGCTGAAAGGCCTGTTGTAACACTCGCTGTTCCCAGAGCTGAAATCCAATTCTTGACTTTCTGTTGCGATTTTGATACTTTGAAACCGTGTTGGGTAGGTCGCAGACGAGCTAACACTGGCAAAATGCTGGGCTAGTAGTTCAGAAACAAGACGGGGATCCGAGACCGACTGAGATCCGTCCTTTATCACTGGGGTAGATGTTTTTGGTCTCTTACCGGAAAGGATCCTAACCTTCCTCCATACCTCTCTTGAGTCTGTCCCTTGAATAATTGTGGAGACGTAGTTTTTCCAGGATAATCTTTTTGCCTCCAAAAACACAAATTTGCATTTGGCTCGAGCTTTTCTGTATTTTATTAGGTTGTAAGTTGTGGAGTTAGATTTAAAATGCCACAATGCCTTCCTTCGTTCTGCCAAGGCCATTCTACAGTCTTTATTCCACCAAGGGACAGGTTGTCGTCTTCCAGGTTTTGTTCGGGGAATCGAGGCTAGTGCTGCTGACATGATCGCAGATGTCAGATAGTCGAGAAGGGTTTCAGTATTTTTTCCCTCGTCAGGAAGATAAGGAGGAAGATTAATTAAATGCTCTTTGAAAGCATCCCAGTCTGCATTTTTGAATGACCAATAGGGTTCCGAATTTATCTTTGTGTTATTTATGTTTAGTGTGGCAAAAAGTGGAAAATGGTCACTTCCATATAGGTTAGAAGATACACTGAAGTCTGAAATTCTTGCTATCGACGGGGAACATAAGAGTAGATCGAGTGCGTCTTGTTTCCCGGTTCTGGAATCTAGATATGTTTGCTCTTCGTTGTTTAAAAGGCACAGGTTCGATTGTTCGATGAAGGATTCTATCACCTCTCCTCTCGGATCGGTTTTAGAGGAGCCCCACATCAGGCTATGCGCATTAAAGTCTCCCGAGATAATAAGTGGTCCTGGAAGTTGTTGTAGAACGTTATCTAGACAAGCTGCTGTGATATCNTTTTTTTGCGGACTTGACACTACCACAGGCTTGGGAAAGTAGTTTTTCAATGGTAAAAGGGGAGATTTTTGCCATAGAGCAATCTCCATCTTGCCGTTTTATTACTAGGAAGTTAATAACTTCCTTAGGTGTTGACAAGTCTAGCTTAACTGGAGTATTGGGTCTTTGGCGTTTATTTTTCGGGAAGGTTGCATGTTCGATTAAATCTGATTTTTTTGTTTTGTTTTGATTTCCGTTGTCTTTTTCAATTTCCTGATCAAGTAGTAGAATAGGAGGGTTCCCAGATGGCCCTCCAGGGTCAGGGGGTCTCATACTGCAGCTCTGGCACTGATTTGAGTGGATTTATTAGATGTAAAATATATAAAGGAAGGAAAAACTTACGTGAATATTTTTTTGGCACTTCACCTGTCAAAACTCCTCCAATCGACACAAATTAGTTATCTTATATAATGAAAGCATGTTTAAGGGTGGGTGCATCGTGATGTTGACTCGAAGCAAACACAAGATATACTCCTAAGTATAGAGGCCATTTTTTTTTTTGTCTCCTACCCACTTTAGTAAACTGCTAAATTATTGTCAGCTAATTTAAAATGAGGTAAAATTATTTAGTGGATATCTGTACTTCATTGGACAAATACGCTTTGTCCAGAATTTCGCATACCCCAAACCCTTAAGAGTCATTAATCTAGACCAAATTAGCCGTTGGCTTACTTCTACCTCATTTAAAAAAATTGAATTCTTATTTTTTAATATAAATCGTCTACATACAACCTACTCAAAGAAAGAAGTTCTATTATGCCACCACTTCACACGTCGTAATTATTAATTTCCTCCAAGAAAATTGCCTTTGAATAATATTTATTTTCAATTTTTAAATTTTTGGTAGTTTTATTACTACGGAAAGATTAAATTTTAAATAATCCAAATTACAATTATCAATAACTACGGGAGACATACAGAGAAAAATACACCCCCGCACCGGGAAT
>KZ652873.1:87156-98405 GCA_001010745.2 Gerris buenoi
CGTCAAAACTATCTTTAATACTGGAAAGTTTCATGTTTTTATATCTTTTGGTTCAAAAGTTATTGGAACCGTACAGTGTGAGGGGGGGGGGAGGGGAGGGAGCATCGTGACGGGGTGCCCAGGGCGCAGTGAACGTCTAAAACGGCCCTGCTTCAGGGTATTAAAAAAGAGAAGTGTTTACTTGCGTGTTAGGTAAGTGTTTACATCATTAACGTGTTCGGCCCAACACGTTAATGATGTAAACACACTTCATTTTTTCTATACCCTGAAGGATCCATAACAATGTAATTGTTAGAGATGTTATATATTAACAGTCGTATCGAAAAACTGACTGTACAAACAGCTGCTGATTTTTTAAGGTCTGCAAGTTAGATTCTATGACTTTTTTCGTCCTCCATCGGTTGTACCTTAGAACCAGGATCGTTTTTTTTTAATTATTGGCTTTGTTCTCTCATAGCATCCGCAATAATTAACAGATTTTATTTCTGATTAGATGGCTCTCTTCACTTGTCTGTGCCTACATAATTTGTTGACATTATCAATTTTTTAATCCATCCTGTGCTACAATAATTTGATTTAAATTGAAATTTAATCTTTCCGTAGTATGAATACTACCAAAAACGTAAAAATGAATTTCCATCCTGTGCTTTGAAAAAATCATCTTCATTCCTACTTTCATGAGCAAGCCTCATCTTTTATTTTTATTGCTTAATACTTGGCAAGTTTCTGAATGAGGAATAAAACACCAGTAACATGCGTAATCTCATTAGAGTTACGTGAGTAATATGAAAAAATTCAGGGCCCCCACCCAAAAAAAAATCCTATTAACGTAGTGATATCTACATTGCGGCCAAGTTTATTTAATTTTGGATTCGATTAAGATAATCAATTTTAACTTGACACAACGTTATCAAAAAAATAAAGTTGACACATACGTAACATAAATATACATATCCCCTTAGAATAATACTATATATAGAAGGAGCATAGAATCAAAACAACAAGCAATTACTGATAAGGGACTGAAGCCAACTTTCGCCGAGGGGTTGTGTCCATTAGACCAGGGGACCAACAAAACAACACTCTTTTTTTTCATTTAAGCTGGAGAAGGTTGGCCACGCTTTAGTAGCTATTCAAAGCCCGCTCACAAACGTCAAGAAAACAAGCCCTGCCATTGGTTATTGTTTACGTTTCACTCTGACGTCATTTTTTTCAACTCGCCCGTCATGATATAATAAACATTATTTTTAGCATATTTCAAGCTAAAATAAGATAAAACACAAAAAAATATTACAATAAACTAAACTGACTATCAATAATTATAATTAAATAAAAAATTAAATTATAAAACCGAAGGCAAATAATTTTAGAGTTATGACGTCACAAATTACAAAAATGAATTTTTAGAACGCGGATAATAACCATAACCAAAGTTGTTTTCAATGTTATCAGTGACACTCCTTCTATATAAAGTATTATTCTATGCATATCCCTATTTACACTTCTTCCCCTTCAAAGGGTTGAGGCTGCGCTTTTAACCTATTATAGTGGACTACCATCAGCTTTTGACCTCGCCATCCGATACCATTCTATGCCTGGATACAATATGTAATGTCCGAAAACCTATTCTTTACGGTGTAAGGTGAAGGACTTAGCTTGGCATTCCGCCCGACTCGATTCTGTGGGGTGTAGACCATTAATTTGTCTCCTTCAGTGAATGGTCTCCATGTACATGATGGTCATAAAACTGTTTGTACAACATGACTCCGTTGTTGCCATTGTCGAACTGAACCTTAACATTTCTTTAGCCTCTCTTCCAGCCTCTTTGTCATGGCGCTGCAACTATAAAGGGGTTGTAGTACATCAGTACATTTAACTCCCAGAACCAATACCTCGATTCTACCCGAACCTTACCTAATCCCTAGGACCCCTTGATCCCAATATTCTCCTGAGTAGATGGGATGACCGAAATTCAATCACGTCTTTCGTTAGCTGTTCCTTGGCCTAATGTATTGTAAAACTATAAACACTGTTATATTCTTAAAATTAAATAAACGTTAGCATGAATTATTGAAGAAAATATAACGATAATAGATACAATAAAACATATTATCATTATTCACGTCGCATTCTGCATTGCTATATATTATAATTAGTAATAAGTATTTGACAAAAAATCATAATTAAACAAAGCTCTAAGCAACTATGCAGTAGATGTGTAGTTTAAACTAAACTCAATGTGTATACCATTATAATAATAACAATGTGCATGTAGGTAGGTATAGATAAAAAACAGGGTAATGTTGGATTTGGAGTAGTTATTTATTATTTTGTTTTGTTTATATTTTACTGTCAAACCTGTTTGTTTTTAAAAGTGACAGAATTTTCTTTGTTGTTATTAAAAATTGTATGTGTTTGTCGACTCCTAAATATAATCCCTTTGGAATTCATTTCCCATAAAGTTTTCTCCGGCTTTTTTCTATTCGGTTCTTTTCATTAGTGGCGATTGTGACAGGACTGCTGACAGACAGCAGTAAATTGAAGAAAAGAAGATAGAAAAAAAGAAAAAAGGGACATGGCTAGCAATATCGAAGCTTTGAAGAAACAAAGAACACGTGCTAGAATATTTGTGACACTCACCTTCAAGAAGCTGGACTCACTTCTAGTTACAGAAGAAGAGGAAGGAAGAGTACAGGCGCTGACCGAGACCTTAATCATTTTAGAGGATAAGACTAAACGTTTGTTCGAATTAGATCAACAGATTTTGGAAGGTATCTCGGCCGACGTGGATTCTACTGAAAAGGAAATCGTTGATGAAGTTATTTCTTCTGATAAATACCGGGATGAGTACCTCATAAAGAAAAGGAGAGTTGAAGACTTTGTGGAGCGATCAAATACTGGCGGCACTCCGAAAGAAAATAAAAAGGCGGATAAACCGGCCAGGAAAAAGATAGCTTTGCCAAAGTTGGAACTTCCGAAATATGACGGTAAGTCACTAACTTTAACCAACAACGATAATAGCAAAAATCTTAATGATGTAATTAAAATTAAGCCAGAACCTACTGACTTTACTCAGAATGGCGATGCAGATGACTTAGTTTTACCAATTAATTTTGATACTATTCCCGAAGAATGCAGTAGAACTTTCTCGGATAATGTCATTGAAATCAAACAAGACCCTATAAACTATATTCAGGATGACATGGCAGACACCTTAATTTTAACAGTTGAACATGGAGATGGAGATGTTAGAAATTACATTGATGAAGCATTCCCTGTCTCAGTAAAACAAGAGCTAGAGATTGACCCCTTATATTTAGTTGATTTGGACTGCAATAAAGTTGTTGATGCTGAAAATGCTCCATTTAAAATCATATATTTATCAGGAAGCAATGACAATGATCTAACCCTACTTCCTTCCAAATCTCGCCGCCTTGACATTAAGAAATCAATTAAGGCTCTATCAGTTTTCGACCAGCATGATACTAATTGTTATACGTATCATCATTATCCTTATAGAGAGAGGATTAAAAGCAGATTGAAAAGGCATATTGAAAACACACACTTAGGCTTGAAGCGCCATCGCTGTAAGATCTTCAAGAATAAACACAGGGATAAAATTAAAATCAAGGGAGAGTTGATTCGTCCATTCCAGAGGCAGAGGCTATACAGTCTTGAAGTTGACTCTCCGCAACAATTACCTTAACAATTACTTAACTCAACAATTAACGTCTCCAAGCTTAAGGGGGAGGATGTTGGATTTGGAGTAGTTATTTATTATTTTGTTTTGTTTATATTTTACTGTCAAACCTGTTTGTTTTTAAAAGTGACAGAATTTTCTTTGTTGTTATTAAAAATTGTATGTGTTTGTCGACTCCTAAATATAACCCCTTTGGAATTCTTTTCCCATAAAGTTTTCTCCGGCTTTTTTCTATTCGGTTCTTTTCAGGTAAGTTGCGGTAGAGAAGCAATTCTCGTTATTAAATATTTAAAACCGATAAAATATCATAACCACAATTGCTCAATGGAATTAATTGGTACTAAAATATTATGTTAAAACGCGCACATGAATATAATTTAAACTTCAGAAATGGTAACACTGTATAGAACCATATTCTTTGCTTATTACATTGTTATCAATGGGTGAACGATCTATAATAATAATAACAGATCTTATAATAAAGCACACTAGCTGACATTGAATATCTCGAATAAAGCAGGTGCAATTTTATACTTTTTTTTACAATTTTATACTTTTTGCAAATTTATACACTGTTTCACAACAAACTAATTAAACAGCTACTTATTTCCCACCGAGACCTAGAAATTCCAGTAGGAAATATCACTGTCTGCCTAACCTTTACAAATAAAGATTTAGAATTTTTTTAAAAAGCAGCTAAACATTTTAAGTTACCCTCTGATAAATTATAATTGCATCATAAAACATAATCTTTGAATGAGGACTAAACCAGCTTATAACTGATGATTAAAAAGTCAAATTAGGGAAAAATATAAATACAAACGTTGCGCCGGAAAATGTTATGTCATTAGTCGTTAACTGTTAAACTGGGAGTAATTAATGATTTACAGGGTCGTACTAATGCGTATGAAGCAACGGATTAATTCTCTCAAAAATATGCTCTCTTTGTTTGTCGGGAACTTTTGTTTGCCTCTCAGCGTTTAACAGTTTTCCCGGTCAATTTGGACAATTTTCCCAACGTCCAAGCGTAGAAAATATTCATGGTTAAGAGTCGTTGCAGTTATGCCTAACTGAATGATATACATCATTCGAAGTAGGGTCGGTTGAAACTACGAAAAGCACATAATTTGTTTTACAGACTGACTCTTGCTCCCCCACCCGTAACCCATAGTCGGACTTGGCCCGCTACTCCCCTACCCCCTCCTCGTTCATGTAAATTAATGACGCCTAATATGACGTTTAAATTATGGTAACAAGATTTTTTTTCTTTTTTTCCCCCCACGAGTGCAAATGAGTTTTTATTTCCGACCCCTTTGCAATGTTAAAATGGCGTAGCGTTCGTCACTAGTGCATTTATATAAGCTGAAGTAAAAATAAAAAGGTTTAACTTTCTAGGAATTCAAAATAGTAAAAAACTTCCAACAAAAAAAAATTCGAACTTAAAATTTCTCGTTATCAATTAAATACATAATGTGAATTATAAATCAAAACTTGATTACGCTTTCTTATATTACATGTTGGTAATAAAAGTGTTTTTCATCTAAGACTAGTGCATTGGGTTGGCTCTTTCGAGTTAAAATCTCGTCTAAACTACAAGAATATGCTTTCAACACTATGAGGATAATAAGGTCTAACTTAGTGGTTTCAGAAATAAGTTTAAATACAAGTAAAACTTGAAAATTACAGTTGAAATACTCTATTCAAAAGAGCAGACATTGAATTATCACTAACATCCCACATTTTACACGTACATTATAACTTCTTCTGCCAAAAAGCATTATTTTGTATAAAAGAGCGAAGCGTTGATATAATATTTCTGCGTTCTTTGAATCCAAGAAAATTTAATATTAAAAAAAAATGTGTGTGGATTGAACATTTACTTGAAACCAAATGCGGGCAACCAATATGCGAAGATATTAGAATATTGTGGTTGGCATAAATTATGATTTTCAGTGACGCACTAATCCATACCCTGTGATTTTAATTCTTTTAAAATGGGATCTCTTCAGATTTTTGGTTGTCCCTAACAATATTAACTATTACCCAACCCAATTTCAATTAAATTCGGCAATTAGCCCCTTAAAAATCCAAAAGGGTATGATGTAATGAAATAACAATATTTATTAAGTTATTTAGAAACTATGAAATGAAAATACGAATGAATAATAATTATCTTATTTATTTCAAAGATTACCGAAGGTAACGCGTTCTGAAGAAAAACACAAAGATTTAAACAAAACATTTCAAACTCAAAAATAAGCCAATTGTCGCAAAACACATTGTGAGATCATTGGTTCAGCCAAGTCTCCTGCTATCCAAGTAAGTTCTACTAGGTCTAATCAATCTAGTACAAGTAAGGGATGTTGTCTGTCCTCCTTTCTATTCTCATTCCTTCACAAACTATCGGTTTCTATTTCGATGGAACTAGAAATACATACATTCATGACTGTGTGTCTTTACGGTAATATCCGACATCGTATGACTCGCCCTGAAGATATTTATATTTACAATGTATCTCTAGTTCTACCGAAAAAAAGGCACTTATGATGGCTTTATAAAAGCCGAAAGTTGCTTTGATAAATAAAAAATCTTCCGTGGAAAGACTGTTTATTTGTATCTATTAAAATTACCTCCATCAACGCTCCCATTTCTCATTTAATCACACAGATCTGTGAGGTGTATGGGGAAATGGTATGATTAATTCTATGGTTAGGAGATCGGTGAGGCAGTTCAAAGATGGACGTGAAAGTGTAAAATGATGAGATCAAAAAACCATGTTACCACTTGGTTAAAATCATTGGCGACAACTTTTTACGATGAAGGAATACAAAAGCCTGTGCCATGCTGTGACAAATGATCACAGCCTGATGGTACTTATGTAGTCAAATATTTAGAATAAAGATTCTGTGGAAATATTTTATTTTCTTACTACGTATTTGTACTAGTTCACTAGTAAAACGGAACTTACTTTCTGGACGTTCAATTTACTTTATTAATAATAATACAATATTTAAAATTGGTCAAGCTGTGCTTAGCTGTCCATCTACCAAACAGTCAGGTAGAAAGAAATGCAAAGAATAAAAGAAATTAAATGCTGAGAACAGAAAAAAGAAATACTAAGAACAAAGAACAGAAATGCTAAGAACAAAAGAACCGAAATGCAAAGAAAACAATTTTTTTTTGCTTTATTGTCAAAAGGCAAATTGAAATGGAAAATAATAGGCTAGTTTATCGAGTAGATGAGTAAAGTGGTCGGATAACCCCCGTCCTGTAATGACCCAATGAGCAGTCGAACGGGACTAAAAACCCAAAGAAAAAAAAAAAAAAAAAAGTAAAATAGGCTAGTTTGAGAAATGTAAAGACAAAAATATGATTTTATATACATATGTATAAATATATAAAATATTCTTAGTTGTGATACTATTTATTATAATATTTATATGGAACGCTAACAATTCTTCCATATCAAGCACCTAAACCCGGTGTCAAAAAAACAGATCTGGTTTCTCTTTGTTGGAGAGAACACAACTCGACGACATAGGCTTGAACCAAACCGAAAACATCAAAGAAATTACTTGTAAACTCTGAAAAGGTTACAAGCGACAAAACAGGCCTTTTTAAACATACAAAACAAAGGGTAGAAAGAAACCCTTGCGCTAAAAAGCTACTTGCTTTACGTAAGAGGCTTTTGTTAAAGAGCTATTTCATTTGACATGAGAGCAAACAATTTACTCCATTTTTTCTATACTTGTATAAAAAAGTCTGCTTTTGGAAACGTGTTATTGTTTAAATATTTTATTTTAATTTATCATTAAAATCTAGTATAACTTACTATGAAACCACACATAAATTAATTTTAATAATATTGGGACCACATAAATTTAACTAGAATACATGCATCAAACAACTCAGACAATTAAAATATAGTACACTAGTGTTGTAACGATATATACATTAAACTATCATATTATTATAACTAAATTCAAACATTGAAAATTAAACTACTAATGCATTAATCATTGTATACACTGAATACTTCGTTTCTGATGTAATATAAATCTAACTCTTTGGAACGAAATTCCTTATGGCAAGTTACTTCGTAGACTGCGTTTAGACCCGGGAGTAAATCCGAAAAAAATGCATTTGGTACACACATGTTGCTTTTACCTAAGCCCAGGACGAGTAGGTTGGACAACATTATCCGCCCAAGCGTTCGCGCGCAACGCTCGCGTAAAAGTAAGCTTCAAATGTAAAAGTCGAATTTTAGGGCGGGAAAAAATTATCACTTCATCTATTCAATGAGATCATCAACTTTTTAAAGTGTTAAAGATCGCTAAATTTATTAAAGCGGACCTAAAAACGTTAAAAATAGGGAAAATATTGTTTTTACTGACATCTTACGTTCTAACATAACAAGTTTAATAAAACTTCATACACATCGTCCAAGTCTAAAGTACAATTGAAACAGGCATGTAAAATTTCAGCCTGATACATGCAGTCAAGTGATATATAGTGAAGTGATATATTTTATTTAAGATTTTAAATGAAGTAGGCCGGGTATGTGGGAAGCATTCCTTTTGCCTATCTTCTACAACCATCCACTTTAACTATAAATTCGTCATGATTATCTATTTCCTCAATACATATTTATTGCAACACGGTCGCTTCAATTATAAAAAAATGCTTTTCTTTTAATTTTAGTTTGTTACTTTTAATTTTGCCTCATTTTTAACTCCGCTACGTATATTTATAAGAAAAGTTTAAATTTATTCTTTGTCCTAAATGTAAAAAAATCTATGATAAATAAACCTTAATTATATATTAAATAAACATTTTTATTTTAATGCAATAAATATAATTACCTAAAAGTTGTTAATTACCATTGTTTGTTGTAACAAATAATTAAACAAAACTATGTCAAAAAAACAAACAAATTAAAACGTTATTTTGCTACATTAAAAAATATATCCTCGAAATAAATAAGGTAAATAAAAAAGTAACCTTATATATAGCTCTTAAATTTTTAAAAGCTGGCTAAATTCATTACCCAAACTTCTGTTTGAGTGAATTTTTTATACCCAATGTAAATAAATTAATTTATAATAAAATTTTATTTTTAGTGGGAAAAAAGTGAATAATGTAAATAGTAAAAGAAAGTAAGCTTATGAAAGACTTAAACGTTGTCCCACCCAATGCTTCTTTGCAAACACCTAAAGCTTTAAAAATATAATTTTTTTTAGACGGGATCAAAGACTAATTGAAGTTTTTTACTTTAACTTTTAATAAATCTTAGTAAAAAGGAAACATTTCTTTTTCTTCGTAGCTAATTTCAATGTTTTGAAGTTGTTTTGTATGTAACATTTATGTCGGATGGTCTGTGTTTCGTCATCTTGAGAGATTACTCTCACACTCGGGTTGTCTCAGGGTTCTCGTTAGGCAAATTTATTCTGAGTGTACGGAGAGCCCTAGATCAGAGAAAGTGTAAAGTCCTCGTACTCAAAAGTGTTCCATTAAAATCCTACACTAATTAGCCTACGACTCAGGGCAGTAATTAAAACCGAAACGGCGGCTCAGACCCTTCTCTTATAGTCCCTAAATAAACAGAAAACGCCTGAGCCTTCTCTCTATTCCTGCGACATCGTCCCTGCATTGTTTCACGGGTGCATGCGCCCGGAAATCCGCCCTCCGTTCATCTCCTAAGCTGGATTTTTCACACCGACCAATGAATCCAACCTGAATATATAAGAGTGAATATAAGGGAGGAATAAAAAAGTCCTAATAATTAAAAGGCCTAATTTCGAACAACGTTTTTACTGTACAACTCCCTTTTATAAAAGATTCTAATGAAAAACTTGCTAGACGGATTAATTTGCTTTCTTCTCAACCATTATTAAATAAATGCTCATGATTAATTCAAGATCTTGATTTATATCATTTAACACTTTAATAGTGTTAATTAACTGCAATAAGTTTTGATCGATTTTTATCTTAATAGCCAAAAAATGAAACTAGAAACATGTGTATAATTTTTAGCATTATGATCATCATAGAGCGCCCACAGATGTTCTATTAGACCATCTGTGGGTTAATTTTGAGCCAAAATAATAATAAAGACCAATAACGAAGTCGAATTGCCCCCTGCAAATATAGTAAAAATAAGTAAATACCCGGCTGGGACTATTAAAGCCTCGTTTGCAAAGCGATAATATTATTATCATTGTAATTGCTATCATAACAACAACAACAACTATCACTTAAACAGTCACCGTGTAAACAAAATGATGATTACTGACACGACACCACTCTCACACTTTCTTGAGTGACGATTGTTGATCGTACACTCAGCTAGGTTAAAATACACAGAAAAAACAACAACAAAATTATAAGTGGAGGTAGACAAAAGCATGTCAAAAACACTACATTCTTTGTAGTGAGAGACATTTATTGATTTAAATTTAAATGTTACTATTACACATTCCTTTGAATAATCCTCTTTTCTAAACAAATAATCAATCTTCTTATCTATTAATATAATTAAATTAATAAATTTGAAAATTCTCTTTCAAATAATGAGGCACATAGCTTCTTCGCGTTCTTTTCTGTATACTTAAATGATTAGTTATAATATAATTACAAACTATTATTTATGAATTTATTTATATTTCCCTCCAGTTTTTAAATTTGTAAAAATTGTTTGGATTTTTACATAAATAAAAGTATCTATTTAGTAAAACTTAAGCAGCGCAAACGATTCAAATTAATCTAGGGCCTAGGGCTATCTTTAGGCTACTTTCGATAAACTATAAAAGCTTCATGCAAATCAGATAAGGAGGTACTTTTAAGGCTATAGGTGTAAATAAATGTATGTTTATGCGAATGTGGAAGAGAAACAAATGGACGCATAAGGTTGAAACTTATATGGGACCAACAATGGGCTAATTGTGACCTACAATCTAAATTTCATTAAAATCGGTTTGGTTCACAAAATTGAACGACCGACCGACAGACACGGGACCAAAAATGTTCCCTGATTGTTGAACTGATTTCTGTATTGATTTTTTTTTTTAAATCGGAGACATAAAAATGTTTAGTTCTTCAGAAAAATCACATAGCTTCCGCTACCTTCGGTAAGCTCGGAAGCAATTTGGTTTTCAGGAAAATAAACATAACAAAATGTGTTATATACGGCGTTTCGCTTCCAGTAGTGGGAGGAAAACATTAGTCTTCGAACAAACCCGTGTCTCTGATTTTACCGGCATACCAAGTTATGCAATATTGCATCTGTTAACTTGTCGTCGATATCTAATAGTCTATCTACTTTTATTTTTTTATATTGACAAGGTGTATAAAACTGAATCTTTTCGAAATATCCTACAAAAGTAACTTCACCGTCTTCCTGGCTTTTATCTTCTTTTTTGTTTTTATATAATGTGGAAAAAAATGTGGAAAAGTCATTAATAATTCATTTCCTCCACCCCCTTCTCCACGGAGCCGGTTTCCACTTGGATACCCCCTCCCTCGGTTCGAGAGTTAGAGGACCCCCCCCCCC
>KZ652873.1:109567-124377 GCA_001010745.2 Gerris buenoi
CCCCTTACTAATTTTGAAGTGGGGTATCAAATGAAAGGTATTGAAGAGTTGTTTACAAATATATATACCACTTAGGGTTAGTGTTTCATTTTCGGCGCCATTTTGTCAAAAAACATCGAAATTAGTCGTGTCTCCCCTCCCCTCCCCCTTACTAATTTTGTTATACCAACACAATACCAACGAAACCCTATTTACGTGAGACTTCACGCTTTACCACTTTTTTACTCGTGTTTCGGCAAAACGTTTTTGATAATACAAAAAGATTAAACTATAATAATTATAATAAAGAAGGTTAGAAATTGTTATCTGGCAGTCAACTTCGTTTCTTTTTAGATTAAATGTTAAAGAGAATATTGAATAACTTTCAGCAGTAGAAATCTTTACTTCCTCTAATAGAGTAAAATTCTGGTGAATTCGGTAGCAACAAGCCTGTTGTCTTGGTGTTCCTGTAAGTGATTTATGACACGTTAACGAGTTAGGCTGAACGAATGGAGAGGTAGGATCCGGGGGCCAGTGTTATCTCTGTCCATCCTATTCGAATATCGCTCAACCGATATGCACTGTTCTCGTATCATACGTTATCTATCAGCTCAGGAAAAGGCCTTCTGCCCCAGCCCCTATCCCTATAATAATGGCTATAGAAATTAATCATAAAACAACCACAAAAATATAAATATTTACCTAAATGTTGAATTTGGACAGGTTGACATAATACCTAAGTAATATAATAATTATTCTGCAAATTTGAGCAATATCGGGCTATATAGGTAATACAGCAAATAGAAACCATGGTAACTCCACTACATAAAAATTTCTGCTTGCATCAAATTGAAATTTAAAGAGCACAGAAGGTTTAAATTAATCTGGGGCTATCTGTGGGTTACTTTCAATAAACTATAAACCTATAAAAGTTTGTGACCTGTAAAAGTCAAATGTATGTTTGTGCCCGCGTGGAAGTGTAATCACTTACACTCGAGCTGGTTTGAGTTGTAGATTTGCAATAAACAAGTTACAATGACCACAGACACATTATATGACAAATTTAATGAAGTCTCAGTTAAAATCTGGCATTAGGTTTCTCGTTGATCAGGTGACAAAAGGTGTATGTTTATGTGCATGTGGAAGAGAAACTGTGCTTAAGCACAGAAGGTTGAAACTTATAAGGGACCAACAATGAGCTAATTATGACCTACCATACTAATTTAATTTAAATTGGACGTGACGGAAGACCCAAAAATCAGACAGGTACGGTACCCAAAAGTTTCCCTAATGTCTAAAACGGATTTCTGTCTAGCAATTTTTGAAATCGGAGACATGAAATATTTTCGTTATTTAAATCGATCACATAGCTTGCCTTCGGTAAGCTCAGAAGCGCAAAATGTTCGTTTCAGCGAATAGAATCTTTTCCCGTCCTAAAATTCTAATTTTACATTTGAAATAAAATTGTATGTTGCGAGTGAACTATTGGGCAGATAACGGTGTCTAATGAAATTAGCCTGAATATTATAGTAAAAGGAACGTGCATACCAAGTTTCAACTAAAACGGTCAACTTAAGTTATAATCAATTGTTTCATAATTAATAATAAACTGGGTCAGCAGATATAATCCATAGTAGAACACCTAAGGGTCATCTTCGAATCTACAATTAATAGGTAATTAATGTAATAAATACATTTAATGTCGCATTAATTTAGTTGATTAGATTTTATAATTAATTAATTACATTTAAATTATTTAATACCATTAAATTAAATCGGGCTGGAGATTTGTGATGAAATATATAAGAACTTGCAAATCCATATGAACTATCCCTGCACTGATTTTACCACTGCCATCTAAAAGTTATATTTTAAACATTTTTTTTTTCTTTTTTATATTATTATTAAATATGGTTTATTTCAACAGTATTTATACAAATATAGATAAATCTCGAAGATAAGTACTCTGTTAACAAGTCTCTTGGCCACTGCCGCTTAAGGCGTCGTGGAGGTTTGCCTGGGATGCGGTGGGTAGATAGATTTTGGACTAAAGGATTAGGATGAGTGGAGAAGGAGCTATGGAAGGTTTAGCATCGGGAAACTGTGAAATCCCGAACATAAGGAACTAGGAAATCAGTATAGAGGATATGGTTAATGGTAAGTCACGTAAATGGGGGTGTTAGCAATTTTTAGGATCTTAGACTGAAGGGATTGTATGCGGTAAGAGTTGGAACGACGTTTGGTGCAGCCCCAGAGGTCTATGCCATATGCTCACGAGGGTTTTATTATAGTGTTGTAGATGAGTATTTTTGTGTGTATTCTGATTTTGGAGTGTGTGTTGAGTAAGCGTTTAATAAGGTTATAGCGTCTGTAAGTATTTTGCCTTTTTATTTTTGTGTGATGTGACCATGTTAATCGTCTGCCAAGGTGTAACCCAAGGTAGCGGACTGAGCTGAAATGAGGGATTAAAACCTGGTTGATAAATACTGGTTCGCAATTACCATGATTTAGTGAAAAAGTAACATGAACACTTTTTTTCTCATTTATTTTAATTCTCCATTTTTTACAACCAGGTTTCTAGGAGGGAAATATGATTCTGGACATTTTCTAAAGCTGTAAGGCGATTTTTGTGACATGAAATGATGCACTTGTCATCAGCAAAGGAAGCTAGGTTTGAAAAAGTATATTCAGGGATATCTGAGGTATAAAGATAGTAGAAAAAGTTCCTAAGATACTACCTTAGGGTACACCTGCTTTAAACCCTATCGAAAGCTTGTGTCTCGTCCAGGAAGACAGCCGAACAGTACTTCTTCATCTCAAGGGTGGAGGATATTTCATCTATAATTCTATGCCACAGTTGGATGGTGGAATGAAGGGATATAAAACCTAATTGATCGTAAGGAATAAGGTTCAAGGAATTTATAACTGGGAGTAAACATATCTTCGTTATATAATCTGCAACAGTTTGTAAATAAGGCTTTTTGGTAAATACCAGGTTTGTCGAGTAATGCAACTTCACCGGAGTTCTTAAGCTCCTTATGCTTTACAAAATTCAAACTTCCATTTCCCAAAAGCTTAAATCCACTTTACAAATACTTCAAATATCAGATTTAAATTATTAAATCTGCTTTTACCAAATTCCGTTTACAGAGATTTCATTAAAATTCCTAGTAATGTTAGTAACTTGGCACTAAGGAAAGTGCTCTTCTAATACCACTGTTAACCGCCACTTATTATAAAAAGAGAATAATAATTATTCTCTGAATACTCTGATCAGTGTGCCGCAGAGCTTCCTCGCGTTCTATTTTGTATACGTTAATGATTATATACTATTAAAAACCTATTATGGCAAATTTATTTAATTTTCCCCCCTAGTCCAGGAGAGAGTAACATCAAGCTAGAATTTTGTGTATAAGTAAATATGTTGGTGTCTTTTAAGAATATATGATCGGCTAAGTTCCTTTGCGGGATTTAGCTTGGCAATAGACATTTGAAAAAAACAAATCGGTGGAGAGCGGCCATGTCCTGCCCTTTTTGGTGGACAATGTGATTTTCATAATCCTGAGTACAAACTTAATTAGTAGACAAAAAATCAAGTTTATGACAGTTCGTCACTTAATAGGCTAGTTAGTCAAATATTACTCCAAATCAATGAGTATTAATATTATGTAACGGACTGCCTTCAACTTTTAATATTTGGAATACTGACTAACTTAGTACTCAGGTTCATATTTATTGCAAGAATCTCGCTTCAATGATAAAAAAAATATGTTGTTTTTTTCTATTAAATTTGCCTTAACTATGCTAATTACACTTTTTTAACTCCACCATGTATAATTAGTTTCCATCATATACTTAGCAGTGTGATTTAGTAATTAATATTTAATAAAAGGCGTAATATTTAATAAGGAACTTCGTCCCTAACGTGTTCTCTGCGACACCACACGTATTTTATTTTTTTTATGTTTTTTTTTTTTTAATTTAATTTAACACGTAGTGACGACCGTTAATTTATTCATATACGTAGTACCTTGGATATATGCACATGATTTTAAAATTGATTTCTGATGATAAATTATAAATATGCAAAGTTATAATTTCAATGAATTATACACAGACAAACATAGATACATAAGGTTTGTTCCAACAACACTTTAAATTAGTTTGAAACTGTCCGACGCATGCGCATTAGTAACATGAGTTCAATTTTAGTCCGATGCGCACGGCGCACGTGTCGGACAGTTTCAAACTAGTTTGAAGTGTGGTTCGAACAAATCTATATTTGGTTGTTCTGGAGTGTGAATTTTTGCACTAGATAATACTGTAGTGTGGAACATTATGGAATTTCGTTCGTAGAGGAACGTGATTCGAAGAGAACTCCGACAATATACATAAGATATTAGGCTAGCTCTCCTGTTTAATTAATTTTACACCTTAAAAGGAAAACAAAGTGAAAACTGTAAGCCTCTTGCCTTTCTAAACTTGCTAAGGGTTAATATTGTGAGTGGGTAAGGAAAGTTTCCACAGAATTAATTCTCACTAACTCAGCTAACGAAGTACGAGTACGTAGTATAGCAGCGAGTCAAGAACAAGACAAACATTTTTCTCTTTACTAACAACCAGATGGGTATTAGAGATAAAGCATATAACTGGTTCAAAGCGCAATAAGAAAACATCCGAATTACACCATAGTGGTAATTTTGTCTCCATAGGATATATTGATAATTAAATTCCTTTAAAATAAATACAAATATGTATTTGTCTTCCTAATAAGTTAAGTGCTTCTTGACTACGTCATTAGATATTAGATCAACCTACTCATTAAAATTAGATGCTGTTGAAAAACTTAAGCTATATAATTGATCAAAATATAATCATCATTATGTGGATAATGACTATGAATTAAATGAAGAAACAATCTAAATTGTGGATTTACCAATTCAATGCTCAATATATCTTTTATATAATCGAGTAGTGTCCTGACGACAACGACGCACCTCGAAATGATTTATAACGTTAAAAATTGATGCGGCATAAGCTGGGATTGAACCAGTGACCTCCAGCATCTGAGACTCGGACACAACCGACTGAGCTATGCATGTGTAATGATTCGAAGGCCATAAAACTTTCTATTTAAACAGTATATTATATCTATATTGTAAAGAAATCTGACTAAATAGCTACTTTACTCCTTTAGATTCAATTCACGTATATTTAACACTCACAAAGAATATTTATTTCAGACGACAATGTCAAACTCTATAAAAACATTTCAATTAAATTATATAAACAAAACAAAAACAAAACAAACATGTCAAAATTCCCTAACATCCTTCTCCCTCCGACAGTATGACAACCTTTGTCATAGGTCGTCGGTAGGTCCCCTTGGCTGTGGTGACATCAACAATTCTTACT
Source organism: Gerris buenoi (assembly GCA_001010745.2). NCBI lineage: Eukaryota > Metazoa > Arthropoda > Insecta > Hemiptera > Gerridae > Gerris > Gerris buenoi. Next base: position 114,962 of record KZ652873.1, read on the forward strand.
TGACCATCCTTCCCTGGGTAAATAGCTGATATTCTGCCTCGTGGCCAGATGTTTCTGGGGTTAGTCTCATCGGCTATTAGCGCTAAATCGCCTACTTTTGGGGGTTTAACTTTGTTGAACCATTTCCCTCGGAGGGTGAGGCAAGGAAGATAGTCTTTGACCCATCTTTGCCAGAACGCGTCGCTCAGACTTCTTATCTTCTTTAGTCTTCCTTTGGTAAGGGTCGTTTCGTCTAATCGGTTGGCAAATGGTTCGATTAAAAAATCGTTCGGTGTTAGTGGCTTGGAGTCAGAGGGGTCAACCGATATCTCAGTCAGAGGGCGGTTGTTCACTACAAACTCGACTCTAGTTAGCAGGGTGTTAAGCTCTTCGTCCTTAGGATACTGACTCTTTAACACTGTTCTGAGAGCTGTCTTCACGCTTCTTATTAACCGCTCCCAGCATCCACCCATGTGCGGGGCCCTAGGAGGCAGAAAGTTCCATTTAATGCCTTCCCCGATGTTGTGTAGAGTGCGTTGAATCTGCACATGGTTTAGTCGTCTAACGGAATCCCGTAACTCCTGCTCCGCCCCAACAAGGTTAGTTCTATTATCAGAAAATATTTCTGAGGGGCACGGCCTCCTACAGGTGAACCTTTGAATAGCCATTAGACAGCTCTCAGTGTCGAGAGAGTGGGCAACTTCCAGATGAATTGCTCTGATAGAGAGGCATGTAAAGATGACTCCCCATCGTTTCTCATGTCGGCGACCCACTGTCACTTCGATGGGTCCGAAGAAATCCATATCGGTAAAGAAGAATGCGTGGGGTGGTCGGGTCACTCTTGCAGTCGGCAATGGCGCCATTTGAGGTGGCTTGGGTCGTTTAAATTGGAGTTGGCACCTAGCACACACACGCTTCACTTTCTTTACCGTCTGGCGTACCCCAATCATCCAATATTTACGTCTTATCGCCGAGATAGCGGTCTCAGTCCCTTGGTGGAAGCATAATTCATGGTGGTATCTGGCAATCAACTTCGACGTGTGGTGTTTACCATCAAGGACGATAGGGTTTTTTTGGTCATAGTCCATGACGGGGGATTCGCATGTCCTTCCTGCTACTCTGATCAACCCGTTACAGTCCAACTGCGGAGAGAGTTTGTACAGTCGGCTCGACTTGGGAATTTCTTTCCCTGTAAGAAGATACCCTTGCTCATCTAGGAAGTCTTCCGATTGGGATAGCCTGAGCAGGAATAACTCCGCCTTTGTCAACTCATCTGGTCTAATTTCACATACCTTGTCGTAGTCAGGTTTCATCAAGGTCAATTTTGTCTTGATGCCGTCAGGATTTCGCCGAATACGTCGTTTAAGAATGGTTATATAACGGAGAGTCCATGCAGTCGTCCTTAAGAGTCGTAGCCAAGAAGAAAATTTAGACACTGAAATTACATTATTTCCTGTCGTNGCTGCACAGTGGTAGCGAACTTAATTAGGCCCGTACTATCATCATCCTTCAAGGTAGGAAGAGCCCGGGTCTTAGCTAACATTTTATTTAGAATAAATTCTGGCCTCCCAAATCTTAACTCTAAGGTCTTCATTATAGCCTTGATGTTCGACGGCGACACAAATAGCGGTTGGACGGCTTGCCAAGCTTCGCCTTTTAACGCGTTCTGTAAGCGGATTAGATGGTCTGCCTCACCGTATAAATGTTCCGTTCGTCGAAACGACGACACAAAAATTGGCCATTCTTCCGGTATACCACTGAAGCTGGCTAGGTCTTTTCCCCCGAGGCGAGAAATCTCGTTAAGGGTCGTTTCTGGTCTGCTGTTAGCTAAAGACCGCATACCCTCTGCAAGGGTTCTTGCAAAGTCCATGATCGTGTCTGGTGGAATGGTTGGGCGTTCTGTATTTCGATTACAACTTGACATAAGCTTGTCGGATCTACAATCAAGCCATTCTTGAACTTTTTTGACAGGGTCCATTGTATTGGAAGCAATAGAGCCTGATTTGCTAGAGCCCGAACAACTGTTTTGTACTAAACGAGCTCTCTCTAGTTCAAGCCTCTTTCTAATTAAGCTTTTCTTAGTCTCCGCTTGAGCCTCGGCCAACTTAGCTAGGTTCTCCTCCGCTTGCAGTTCAGCTTCAAGCATTTTTATTTTAGTCAAGCTCGATCTAGTCGTGTTGCTGTTGCTTTTAGCTGATTTTCCCTCTTTTACATTTAATTTAGTCATATTAGGGGTTTTCACGATGTCAGACGTCGAAGCGTACCGTCTGGTCTCCTCCGCCACGTCAGCCCGTTGTCGCTCGGGTGTGGGTTCGGACCCTGTACGCCCCGTGTTGCCATCAGAAAACCCATAACGAACAGGAGGCTTACCTAAGTTCTTCCTCTCGCTTCTTCTAAGCTGCGACATTAGGATGTATTAGATTAAATGAAAAGTTAAATTCGTCAAAGAAAAAAAACTGTCAAAACTTACTAATACCTTTTAAATTTTGAGTCACGATCTAAATGTCTCTGTCCCGGGTTTCGGCACCACTAATGTAAAGAAATCTGACTAAATAGATACTTTACTCCTTTAGATTCAATTCACGTATATTTAACACTCACAAAGAATATTTATTTTAGACGACAAAGTCAAACTCTATAAAAACATTTCAATTAAATTATATAAACAAAACAAAAACAAAACAAACATGAAAAAATTCCCTAACATATATTATGAAGTATGATTATATCTATATTATGAAGTATGAAGTATAATTGATTAATGAGAATAACAATAATTAATAAGGAATAACTGGACATCACGTGGCTCTTTCTGTTTAAGTATAACATGACAGCGCGAGACTCATTCATTTTAAATATATCATTTTAAATATAGATAACTAATTATCTCCCTCCTCTTTTTTTCTGCCTGTTGCAACGGGCATACCGGCTAGTTAATATATATTACAGGATTACCGAAGATGCTTTGAATACATGGAATATCACATCTTATATTCCTGAAGTTAAAAAATCTAGGTGATCGATTTCAAAAATTCCAAGGATGATAAACTCAGACACCAGGGAATATTTTTGGTCCCGTTTCTGTCTATGATTCAATTTTTGCAAACAATTTTCTTTCCAATTTCAATGAATTTGAGATGGTAGGTCATAAATAGCCTAATGTTGGCGTTATATAAGTTTAAACATTCTGTGTCCGTTTGTTTTTTCTTTCACATTTGTACAAAATGTCCTTAACTTTCCACAACTAGATTTATTTGCGTTGAAAGAAAATTGAACGACTATAATATGCGTTTTCAAAATAAATTACAGTACTAAACTTCCTCTATTCCTTACACCATATAATAAAGAAAATAAAAGGTTAATTTATATTTTGCTTAATAAAATATTCTCCGCATCTCTAATTTAGATTATAAAGAGGGTCAAATTTATTTGAAAAACGTTCCAACTCACCCTTATTTACGCTTAGTTACCGTTGGAAGAAATTATAAATAAAGTATAACGACTAAAATAACTACCTTTTGCATATACAATGCAGTTTCCTTTAAGTTTAAAACGACCGTATCTCAAATATACTAAACAGGGTTTTCCCAGTATTTCCTCTTTTTTTTTAATTTATGTGGAAAAAACAAAAATTTAAGCATACTAGAAAATGAATTTGTATAAAGATGGAGAAATTAGGGGTAAAACAAGAGGATTCTAGTAGATGTAATACTAATCATTTTTAACAATTACCTGAGCTTAAATACACAAAACTTTCATAAACGAAACTTTTCTAATTAGGAAATAAAAAATTGGGGAAATTGTTTCATTCTCTACGCTTATATCATATATGAAATTAGAACTCTAATAGTTTAAAAACTGGTCTAATATGGAAGTTTTAGCTTTTTAGTACTATATGGATAGTACTCCATGGTTTTAGTACTATGTGGGAATTTCAAGCTAACTTTTTAACTAAAATAGACAAAAGGAGAAGGCTCAGCAAGTATGAGAGATCTCAACATGAAAAACTATGCAGCTCATCCCTAGTAGTAAATACAGCTTACTGTTTCTTCAAAGAAATAAGCAAGAATTATTTAAACAAGCAATAAAGATTCACACACTTAGTATTGAATGTAAATTGAAACGTCATAGAATAGAAAAAAAGAAGAAGCCTTAGCGAACATAAGAGGTCTTAACATGAAAAGCGATGCAGCTTATTCCTTGCATGAACGACATAAATACAGCTTATTGTTTCTTCAAATCGATAAGAAATAAGCAAGAATTATTTACACAAGCAATATAGATTCACTTATTAATTATTGAATGTAAATAAAAACGTCATAGAATTAACAAAAGGAGAAGTCTCAGCGAACATAAGAGATCTTAACATAAAAATATGTACAGCTTCAAGATGAAATGAAATACCATTCTACCATCTATTCTAACATCTTGGTACAGCTTATTGTTTCGTCAAATCAATAAGAAATAAGCAAGCTTTATTTGCACAAGCAATGTCCTTTCACACATTCAGTATTGGATGTAAAATTGAAACGGTGGACTTCTGATTATAATATAATCACCGCAGTAAAAGTCCTTAGATTTTATTTAATACTATGCGATGAAATATTGATTAAATTACATTATAAACTAGTCAGTAAAGTTAGTTATGATGAAACTAGTTTCAAAATATATTAAAAAGATTCAGTCCTATGTTCTTATATTTATTTTTTATTTATTTTAGTTATAAATATTAAAGTAAATTAAGATAAGACATTAAAAACTATTCGTTTAAGTTAAATTTGAGAAATGAAATCTAGGATTACAGTTTAATCTTTTGTCACGATTAAGTTTTTTCTATTTTTCTCTCAAATTTTCTTTAATGTCCTGAACCAGAAAAATGTTATGTGCTTAGTTCAAAACAACTTGAGTTTTATCTTTCAGTTTTATTTTTTCCTTTTTAAAGGGATATACGTCTCAACCGTTTTTTTTTTTTTTACGATTTCTCAATTTTTAAACTCAATTTAAAATTATATAAACCTTTGTATTCAGTGAAGTGTAAGAAAATTACTTTTATTTACTCATCGCAGCAAAATTAAGTATTGTTTTAGGCAGGAAAGTTATACTTTGCTGATTTGTCATTTAAATATTATAAACAGGCAGGAATAGTACATTACGTGTCGAGTGCGGAAAGTATAGCATTTTCTGTATGCGAGTGTGGAGTTTGCACCCGAGCGACAGCGAGGGTAGTAAAACCACACGAACAATGCAAAATGCCGTTTTCGCACGAGTTGCGTGCCGTACTTTATCTACGATTGTTGGATTTTAATAATACGAATAGAGAGAAAAAATAATCCTCTATGTAAGTTCGTTTTTAGATAAAGATGACACTAATTCATTAGTTGTATTTTGTGCCGAATTAATTACTTCAGGAGGCGTATTTATTTTCCTCATTTTCAACATAATCACTTAAATCACTCATTGTTTTTCACTAAAATCTCGATATAAACAGTAACTTTAATTAATCAAACAGCAAATTAGTTTTGTTACGTAAACAAACTCGGTAATCGTGCGTAATAGTGAAGAATTCTTCTTTTTTACCGCCCTAGGGTTTTGTAAAGAAGAGGAATTCTTCAGATTTATGAGACGGGCATGCGCAATGAATACAAGTATACGTAAAGAATCACTTTCTACGCATCTAAAAAGATATACAATGTTTATATTTCGTATATTAATCGTAGATAAAGTAATTGAAATAGTCAGGGTAATATTTCCCTGTCTAGGCAGGAATAGAACAGTGTACCATGTACATCTTGCATGTATCATCTGTTTTTTGTTAGTATTAAGTTGTATTAAGTTATTTTAATTTAGTTTTATTACGAAGAAAATATATTACTTAAACTTTCTTTTTTTTTTGTTTGTCTAAATTGCATGAGTAGATAAAATATTGTATGCAACAAGGCAGCAAAGGAAACATTTCTGCCTCGTGTATTCATTGACTTCCTTGATTTCGCCTTGGCAATCAATAAGGTAAATTACCTTCTGCGGCTTAGCCTCGGCAGTTAATTTTAAGCCTGTCCTCGCCTCCAGCTCAGAGAATAACTTAATCACTCTTCAGTAAAATTTTGATACATGGTTACATAAATAACTATTGAAACTTTTCTTTTCATAATAACCAAAATAAAATAACGCAACAAATTAAAGATCTTGCTTTTTGGCTCAAGTCTCACAAGTGTAATTCATCCTACGTTACTCTCCGTTTATACTCATAGTATACGTGATCGTGATCAGAGAAAACTGATTCTTTTTATTTTTTTTATAAAAATCAAAATCAGTTGTTGTTCACTTTTTAAATGAGATTATTAATTATTCAATAAATTATTCAACTACTGATCATTGAAATACTGCATAGGAGCATATTATAATCATGTTGTTCGGTGCCTAAAGTAAAAACANTTTTATAAAAATCAAAATCAGTTGTTGTTCACTTTTTAAATGAGATTATTAATTATTCAATAAATTATTCAACTACTGATAATTGAAATCCTGCATAGGTGCATATTATAATCATGTTGTTCGGTGCCTAAAGTAAAAACAAATCATAAATTCGTCGGGATACTACTCGTTTATACAGTGTGTAGCAAGATAGAGTATCCCAGAGGAAAATTTTTCTTAGTGTTGGATTTTTGAAAAAAAGTCACTCTTTATAAAAAAAAACCTGCTTCTTCTTAAACCTCTAAAAATAATTAAATGTTCTAGATGTGTAAAGGTTGTTCTGCTTTTTGAAAACTTCGATACAAAGTTGTGACAGATAAAAAACTCTGCTTTGCGGAAAATGTTTTCTTTTTGAAAGGCCATTTAAAATATGTTTCACAATATAGGGGTTCTAATTTGAAATTTTAAAGTTGAATCCAACATGGCGGGAAAATGGGTACCCACCAAAAAAAGTAGTTTGTTATGCATGATGAAGATAGCAACAAACCGCAGTTTGATATCTCAAATATTAACGGAGACAATAAGCCGTTGCCGAACTTTTGCCACACCCTGTATAGTTGAAAGTGGTTTATTGTAAAAGAGAAAGGAGGGATCAAGTTTACTTTGCACTCCTCGCTGCATGGCACTTGAGGCGATTAGATCTGCTCATAAATTGGACCATTTTAGTTTGAAGAAAGCATCTGAGTTGATAGAGCCTCTGAATTCAAAGAGTTCCGTAACAATGATGAAATCAAGCATACCACAATTACTGCGGGAGTCCCTAGAGTCAATGGGGAAATTGAAAGAATATTATATCATCAATTTTTACTAAGTATAGCATGGACGCACCAGAGATATGGTACCGGCACGTTGATAAAATGCAGATGGCTATGAACAACTCACCAGAGGAGTGTAGGGACCTCTCCATTTAAGCTCATGTTCGGGACAGACATGATACAAAAAAATAAAAGTTAAGGGAAGTAATTAAGGAGGCCTTGCAGAGGATTTCATGGAAGCACGCGAGTATATCCGTGTCCAAGCCAAGATGCAGATTGCTGAAGCTCAGCAGGAACAGAAGAGGACTTACATCAGACGAAGAAGACCAGCTAGCATACCAAACTGCAGACCTATTTGCTATCCATCAGACGCAGTTCGCTCCTTGTTCAAAAATCAGAGCAAAGTTCTTTGGCCCATATAGAGTAGTAAGGATTAGAGGCAAGGATCGGTACAAGGGTAAGATGATTTCTAGAGGCCAGGGACCTCTCTACACGACATCTAGTGCTGACATGAAACCTTGCGTCACCAATCTTCGTGAAGATGTTTTTGATTCCTATACATCCAGGTTAGATGATCACCAGGATGACTGAAATGTAGGAATGAAAGGAGAGGAAGGAGAAGGGACCAAAGGAAAGGGAAGCGTGTGACCCCTGTGCTCTGTTCAAGAGAAGGTCGCACACATAATTATGTATGATATAATCATAGACCAGGTAGGTAATTCAGTGCTGAGAAGAGTACCACTGTTCTGCTCAAAACGATAAACTTCACTAAGGTGAATAACTTAAGAGTGTTGGTAGAAAGTAGGTAGACAGACAATAAAATAAACTTTTATATGAGATGGACAATGTCCAAAAAAAAAATAAATTGTAATGAAAAAAGAAAACAATATTGACTGCTGTTCTGATAGAATTTACAAAAGGTGACAGTCGGCCGCAGCGGTGTGGCCAATACCACTGAGGGCCCAACTAAAATTATAATATTGGCTTTAAAAAAATATAAAAGGGGTAGGACTAACCCGAATCCTAACTACCCTAACACCGCGTAACAGAGGGACGGCTAACTTATCTCCGTCACAGTGGTCACGCTAGGGGTTAGTACACCAAAGAAGAAAATAAAAAAAAATACAAATAAAAGGTTACCGCACTGTTTAGAAGTCCACTCCCTATCCTGACTACATTCGCGGGTTACAATGATGCGACTGATCTCTAACTGCCCGCGTAGAATGTCACGACATGGGACTCTAAACAGAACAAAAAAAAAATTAAAACAAAATATAAAATATACCACTAAATCATAAAGGTTCTAGGGTAACAACCACGCCCCCACGTGGCCCCAATGAACGGTAAAACAGGGGAAATGGCCCGAAGGCAGATAATAAAGAGGATAAACCCGAGAAAAGAATTCAAAAGTTACTGTCACACCCCTTTGCGACCTGCTGAATTTACACAGGGGAAATAGCCCAAAGGCGGTTATATGAATATACAAATCGTATAAATAAACTTACATTTAAATTAAACAATATGAACTGCATAGAATTCCGAACGAATATCTATACAGAACACAGAGGGGTGTAAGAGGGTAAAATTTAGCTGACTCTAAAAAAAACTCTTACGGTTAAACGTCAGAAACAGGATAAAGATACCCAGGGGTAAAAGTATGAAACGGTAAAATGACTTTAAGTGAGATACGGGACAAACGTGAAGTTAAGTTTAAGAAAAGTTTAGTTACAAAATAAAAGAGAAGGGAAACTTGCATTTACGGGACGGTAAACCTGTGTGCCCTTTTCAGTATGTCAATCCTCGCGATCTACGAGGGATTGATGCGTAATCATCATGAGGAACTCAGGTAAACTTAATTAAGGTACATACGGGAACAAAACGGGACGAAAATAAATAAAACGGTACTAAATTGTTCAAACGATACGGTGAGATGTTTTTATGATGTTCGAAGATCGGAGCAGATGAATTCAGTTACAAGTGTCCGCGCAACAGGTATTTGCGTCTGTCACGAGGTCCACGTAGAGTCGGATCTTGGAGATGTCTTGATCATACTCAGACTTTGCCCCGGTACTTGAAACTGGAAGTGAAAAAGTCTATAAGACACACTTCGTTATTTTAATATTAAAATAAAATTTAGACTGAATTATACGCTCACCGATACGATAAGGGAGGAAGTCGCATAGAGAGCGAAGATACAGTTAAAAAGATTCG
>KZ652874.1:4982-27613 GCA_001010745.2 Gerris buenoi
TTAAAAAACAACCTGTTTCTTAATACCGTTTAATACCTCAAAATTGAATTCAGTGTTCTAATGTTAGTTCATCTTGTACAGTGTCACCTCGTAACTCAAAAAAATAATGTATAGAGGTAACTCGTAAGTCCATTGCAGTATTAGCGTAACCACAAATTTAAAATTTTGATACTTGGGAGCATCGAGAAGAGGATCAAGTAACGGAAAAACTAAAAATTATGGATATATTAACAAAATTGAATTTTTAAAACGTTTTTTTCTTCTCCTGTAAAGTTAGCATTTTCGACTTACAAGGTGTCACGGCTTAAGCGACGATATGTAAAGTAAGTTTTTGTTTCTGTGTGAGTAGCTGCAGCATCAATCTACCTTGACTCAAAATCAGCTTTACTGGCTGTAAATTGTACACTAAAAACTCGACAGTCGTAGAAATAAGAATATTAATCAAAGAATCTATGAAATGAAAGATTTTTTTGGATACCCAGCCACATAGGAATTTGCTGGAAACGAGATTGCGGACATACTGGCAAAACAAGCAATAGCTGAAACACAACCCACAGACACGGAAATTACACCTAAAGACTTCGATAACAGCATTAAATAAAAAATGATGGAGAAATGGCAACAAATTTGGACTGACACAACCAACAACAATCTGAGACGTAAAAAAACCTCTAATTGTAAACTGGAACTCGTCATAAAGGAAGAGACGGTACTCTGTTGACTGAGAATAGGACATACCAGACTAACTCACAGCTACTTGATTGCTAGAGAAAGGGAAAGACCAAAGTAGGGTAGAAAAGAGAGATCTGGCACAGGGCTCATGAGTAACCTTTTGGTCGCGGGTACCCCCCACCCTCACTATGACCTCCAAGGGGTGTCGATTACTGGAGGCCACTTACTGGGGTGTCATTTACTCGGAGGTAACTTACTGGGAGGTGTCAATGACTGGGAGGTCACTTACTAGGGGGTGTCAATAACTGGGGGCCCTCTTACTGGGGGCCCCCCGGTAATTGACAACCCTTAGTAAGTGACCCCCCAGTAATTGGACCCCCAGTAATTGACACCCCAGTAATTGGGTCCCACCAATGGAGGTCATAGTGAGGGTGGGGTGTAGCCGCGACTAAAAGGTTACTCATGAGCCCTGTGCCAGATCTCTCTTTTCTACCCTACTGACCATGATGTAGACTATGTGACGATACATTGACTGTAGCACATCTCCTGACTGACTGCCAATAACTAGAGCAACTGAGAAGCACACGTGACTTGCCCGACAATCTCGCTGACAATGAAACCACAATAACTAAACTGATGCTTTAAATACAAGACGCAGACCTTTGCAATAATTTAAATTAACCAGTATTTTGAATCAGAGGCATTTCTCTTGTTAACTCTGTCGGTAAATTATTTACGTCAATAATAAATTTTAGACTAGGAGTATGGAGTGAAAAACAAAAAATCATTCCCGAAACCCAAAACGGATTCAGAAAAGGGCGTAGCTGTATGGATAATATCTTTATATTAAATACGATGGTTCAAAATCATATCAGATTGCCTAAAAGAAAAGTTGTGGCGGCTTTTATAGATTTCAGAAAAGCATTTGACAGTATGACTCATGCATTATTATTTAATAAACTGACAAAAATTAAAGTAAGCTCTAAAATTCTTAGGATAATTAAAAATCTCTATGACAAAGCAAGAACTAAGATTAGCTTAAATAACGACCTATCGACTGAAAGCCAAATTCTAAAGGGGCTATTACAGGGTGAAATCTTATCACTTTTATTATTTAACCTGTTTTTGAGTGATATCGAGAGTTATTTTAAGATTAAAGGCTTTGATGGACTCAGCCTAGACGGTACAACCACAGTAAGTATCCTGGCATATGCTGACGACTTAACCATACTAACAGACACCGTACCAAAGTTAAACCAAGCCCTCCGGATTTTGAATCAATACTGCGACACTAACGGACTTACAGTGAATACTAAGAAAACTAAAGTCATTTTATTCTCTAAAGGAAATTTAACTCAAAATCGTCCGCAATGTTATTATAACGGTGAAGTCCTGGAGGAAGTGAACTATTTTAATTATCTGGGAGTTAGGTTCAGCAGAAGAGGGGTTTTCGAAGAAGAAACACCGATAAAGCACAAAGAAACACCGATAAAGCCGATAAAGCAGCACCTGCGTGATTACATCATCCCGACAAAAGACCGCCTCGAGTAATGGAACTCCCAGGTTCAATCTAAGGTCTAGAAAAGCAGTATAAGTACGCCGTTCTTCTCTCCAGTCGTCAGTACATCCTGTGTTCGCTTCGAGTCAACACCTCGATGCACCACACCCCTGAAGATGCTTCCAGCAGTGGAAGCGAAACGTCGGACTTCAACCCCTTCGTGACGCAGATTTCAGATCGCAGACCGAAAAACCAAGCTGTTTATTACTGCTATTTTATTATTATTATTGTAGCAATCTTCTTTGAGTGGGATATCAAATAAATACTATTAAATAGGGATTTGTTGACAAAGCATCTTTAGAGACGGAAGGACAAGGAATAGACCAATAGACAACGACCAGTGAGCACGTGATCGTGTTGATGTCACTTTAGTTCAGGTTGAGTTCGCTTGGGAGGTTTAGCATCGGGGGATCAGCATAAGGAACCACTTTTCAAATCGGATTGTTTCCTCTACCCCGTCCTTGCTCTGTGTTATAGAAAGCACACACTTGGCAACTCAATTCCTTTATTTATTAAAAATTACTTCATTACATTCAATGTTGATATATTCGGTTTTTGTCTTAATCACGTGGTATAGAGATCTTTACTCAATCCTAGAAACTTCAATTAAAGTAGGTTATAGGGATGCTTGACATTATTTTATAGGCATTTTCACACTCATTCTATTTTTTCACTATCTCTGTTTTACTGAAATTTAAATTTTAAAAGAAAAAAAGTGTGACATTTTTTAAAAAAAAATTATAACAACAAATTAATTATAATAATTGATTAAAGAGTTTTATTAAAGTATTATTTTTAAAATTAAAAAGGGCGTTTTTCTTTTTCTTGAAAACTACCTCATCCTACTTTCAAGTTATCGGACCATTTTGGAACTTGTTTGCACGCATGTGGGTAAGTTCGAGGCAGTATATCATTTCGAAATTCTAAAAGCGACATAGTTCTTTGCACGGAAAATACTTCTCCAGTTGGACATTTAATTTGGGACAAAGAAATGGGAACGAAGAAATAATAGGTGTGGTTTGTTCCAACCACACTTTAAACTGGTTTGAAACTGTCCGACGCATGCGCATCGGACTAAAATTGAACTCCTGTTGCTAATGCACATGCGTCGGACAGTTTCAAACTAGTTTGAAGTGTGGTTGGAACAAACCTAATATGTTTATCTACGATTGATACGTAATACTAACATTATATGTCTATTTAGATGCGTAGAACGTGATTCGTTTGGTAGTTGGTTACACTGCACATGCGCGTTTCATAATTCACCTTATTGCGCGAATTGTGCAGTGTTTACATTTAACAAAACTAATTTGCTGATTGTTTAATTAAAGTAACTGTTTTAATTACGAATTTATTATTAAAATCCAATAATCGTAGATAAAATACGGTACGCAACTCGTGCGAAAACTGCATTTTGCTTTGCTCGTGTGGTTTTACTGTCAATGTCGCTCGGGTGCAAACTCCACACTCGTATGAAAAATCCTACTTTCCGTACTAGACGCGTAATGTACTATGTACTATTAAGTGTACACTTAAATGATGACTTCACCACTAAAATATACATCCCTTGCATGGAAACACCAAGGTGAAGGTCGAACGCTTGTAATAATTATTTCATTGTAATTATCCAAAAACTTATTTGTCGATATAGACATGATAAATTTGGCAAATATAATTATGCTATTTAAATCCCGTTAAATTTTATCTTGATTAGTGTGTAAATATTTTAAAATACTACGAACGATTTTTGTTTGGTTTTAAACAATAAAAATATATTATTTAAGTCGCATGTCTTTAGTTTGTAGGAATACGTTATAAAGTATATTTTACAGTTATTTCGATATTGGGGTAAAATTATATAATATCTAAGAGTTTAGATTTTTTTTTTTTTTTTTTTCGTTTAAATAATTATAGACTGCCAATCGGTGTAGCGCATATCTTCCTCGCATTTCGTTTCTATACAAACGAATTTCTTGGAGAAACCCGAAAAAGTTCCCTCATAATAAAATTCTATAGCTTGATGGAAGTTGATGCACGCTATCTCCTGGACTCTGGACTATAACTACTCCTCGAAATATATAAATACTTTCTAAGTATATAGAATATATTACACTATTATGTACCACACACAAATTATTATAAGACATCTTAAATTTTACGGATTTTTGACCAAAGGAGTTAATTCGGTCAAAAATGTGGTAGTAGCAGTAGTCTAGTACTTCCTACTAGAACGGGTAGGACGAACCACTTGTTCGAACCTTGTAATTAGGCAATCTTTTAGGTAATTTTTCGCCCCGTGGTGGAGAGTTTCAGGTACTTCACACATCATACATTTGTACATTGTACCGAAGCGAGTATGTTGTGGTCATTAGTACGCCTATATAAGCGTGTGGGAATGAGTGCCCTATTGGGGGTGTTCCTCGCCCTGCACCTTCCGTGATTCATAGATGCAATTCAGAGTATCGTGATTGCGGCACGGGATCGAACCCACGACCTCGAGTTGCCTCGACTTATTGATAGCTATGAGCAAGAGCGCCTTAAGACCCTCGGCCACGCTGGCTCCCTCGTTGCAGATGATTAACTCACCATATTAATTTTATGAACGTTTTGTTAAACTTCTAACATCAATAACCTCTTCACCAAACTCTGCAGACCTTTCGTTACTGTATGTTTACTGTAATTGCAGTTCCAATGCTTATAAACAAGTATAAGTACCATTATGGGTACATTGATATTGATAAAATTATTAAAATTCTTTTACCTAGTGTGTATTGCCAATATAATTTTATTTACTTTATAATTATTATTTTAAAATCTAACGTTACCTTATTTTTAAACCTCAAGTTTACGTCTGTTACTCAGTTTGTAGAATATCCTAAGAAGACTCCTTTAGAACGGCCATCCATTATAACTTATCGAAAGTAACCCGCAGATAAACCCAGATTAATTTGTATGTCAGCGCTCTTTAACTTATGTTAAATTAATACTTTAATTTATTAGCCCAGTCAATAAAGGCCAAAAACCGGCTGTTTCCGCAACTAATTAGGGCATTAGGGGAAAGCTGGACTTTTTCCTGATGACAGACCTGAGATAGATTCATGATAAGAGGTACATTTTCTCAAAAGTCCCCACTTCTCCCCCTTGTGCTCNATTTAAATACGAATCTAACGATATAAGCAGTTTTCCCGGGAAAAATCTAAATCTAAAATGTAGTCTATTTAAATACGAATCTAACGATATAAGCAGTTTTCCCGGGAAAAATCTAAATCTAAAATGTAGTCTATTTAAATACGAATCTAACGATATAAGCAGTTTTCCCGGGAAAAATCTAAATCTAAAATGTAGTCTATTTAAATACGAATCTAACGATATAAGCAGTTTTCCCGGGAAAAATCTAAATCTAAAATGTAGTCTATTTAAATACGAATCTAACGATATAAGCAGTTTTCCCGGGAAAAATCTAAATCTAAAATGTAGTCTATTTAAATACGAATCTAACGATATAAGCAGTTTTCCCGGGAAAAATCTAAATCTAAAATGTAGTCTATTTAAATACGAATCTAACGATATAAGCAGTTTTCCCGGGAAAAATCTAAATCTAAAATGTAGTCTATTTAAATACGAATCTAACGATATAAGCAGTTTTCCCGGGAAAAATCTAAATCTAAAATGTAGTCTATTTAAATACGAATCTAACGATATAAGCAGTTTTCCCGGGAAAAATCTAAATCTAAAATGTAGTCTATTTAAATACGAATCTAACGATATAAGCAGTTTTCCCGGGAAAAATCTAAATCTAAAATGTAGTCTATTTAAATACGAATCTAACGATATAAGCAGTTTTCCCGGGAAAAATCTAAATCTAAAATGTAGTCTATTTAAATACGAATCTAACGATATAAGCAGTTTTCCCGGGAAAAATCTAAATCTAAAATGTAGTCTATTTAAATACGAATCTAACGATATAAGCAGTTTTCCCGGGAAAAATCTAAATCTAAAATGTAGTCTATTTAAATACGAATCTAACGATATAAGCAGTTTTCCCGGGAAAAATCTAAATCTAAAATGTAGTCTATTTAAATACGAATCTAACGATATAAGCAGTTTTCCCGGGAAAAATCTAAATCTAAAATGTAGTCTATTTAAATACGAATCTAACGATATAAGCAGTTTTCCCGGGAAAAATCTAAATCTAAAATGTAGTCTATTTAAATACGAATCTAACGATATAAGCAGTTTTCCCGGGAAAAATCTAAATCTAAAATGTAGTCTATTTAAATACGAATCTAACGATATAAGCAGTTTTCCCGGGAAAAATCTAAATCTAAAATGTAGTCTATTTAAATACGAATCTAACGATATAAGCAGTTTTCCCGGGAAAAATCTAAATCTAAAATGTAGTCTATTTAAATACGAATCTAACGATATAAGCAGTTTTCCCGGGAAAAATCTAAATCTAAAATGTAGTCTATTTAAATACGAATCTAACGATATAAGCAGTTTTCCCGGGAAAAATCTAAATCTAAAATGTAGTCTATTTAAATACGAATCTAACGATATAAGCAGTTTTCCCGGGAAAAATCTAAATCTAAAATGTAGTCTATTTAAATACGAATCTAACGATATAAGCAGTTTTCCCGGGAAAAATCTAAATCTAAAATGTAGTCTATTTAAATACGAATCTAACGATATAAGCAGTTTTCCCGGGAAAAATCTAAATCTAAAATGTAGTCTATTTAAATACGAATCTAACGATATAAGCAGTTTTCCCGGGAAAAATCTAAATCTAAAATGTAGTCTATTTAAATACGAATCTAACGATATAAGCAGTTTTCCCGGGAAAAATCTAAATCTAAAATGTAGTCTATTTAAATACGAATCTAACGATATAAGCAGTTTTCCCGGGAAAAATCTAAATCTAAAATGTAGTCTATTTAAATACGAATCTAACGATATAAGCAGTTTTCCCGGGAAAAATCTAAATCTAAAATGTAGTCTATTTAAATACGAATCTAACGATATAAGCAGTTTTCCCGGGAAAAATCTAAATCTAAAATGTAGTCTATTTAAATACGAATCTAACGATATAAGCAGTTTTCCCGGGAAAAATCTAAATCTAAAATGTAGTCTATTTAAATACGAATCTAACGATATAAGCAGTTTTCCCGGGAAAAATCTAAATCTAAAATGTAGTCTATTTAAATACGAATCTAACGATATAAGCAGTTTTCCCGGGAAAAATCTAAATCTAAAATGTAGTCTATTTAAATACGAATCTAACGATATAAGCAGTTTTCCCGGGAAAAATCTAAATCTAAAATGTAGTCTATTTAAATACGAATCTAACGATATAAGCAGTTTTCCCGGGAAAAATCTAAATCTAAAATGTAGTCTATTTAAATACGAATCTAACGATATAAGCAGTTTTCCCGGGAAAAATCTAAATCTAAAATGTAGTCTATTTAAATACGAATCTAACGATATAAGCAGTTTTCCCGGGAAAAATC
The DNA here is from genome assembly GCA_001010745.2 of Gerris buenoi. Taxonomy (NCBI): domain Eukaryota; kingdom Metazoa; phylum Arthropoda; class Insecta; order Hemiptera; family Gerridae; genus Gerris; species Gerris buenoi. The sequence goes on from KZ652874.1 coordinate 12,720, forward strand.
TAAATCTAAAATGTAGTCTATTTAAATACGAATCTAACGATATAAGCAGTTTTCCCGGGAAAAATCTAAATCTAAAATGTAGTCTATTTAAATACGAATCTAACGATATAAGCAGTTTTCCCGGGAAAAATCTAAATCTAAAATGTAGTCTATTTAAATACGAATCTAACGATATAAGCAGTTTTCCCGGGAAAAATCTAAATCTAAAATGTAGTCTATTTAAATACGAATCTAACGATATAAGCAGTTTTCCCGGGAAAAATCTAAATCTAAAATGTAGTCTATTTAAATACGAATCTAACGATATAAGCAGTTTTCCCGGGAAAAATCTAAATCTAAAATGTAGTCTATTTAAATACGAATCTAACGATATAAGCAGTTTTCCCGGGAAAAATCTAAATCTAAAATGTAGTCTATTTAAATACGAATCTAACGATATAAGCAGTTTTCCCGGGAAAAATCTAAATCTAAAATGTAGTCTATTTAAATACGAATCTAACGATATAAGCAGTTTTCCCGGGAAAAATCTAAATCTAAAATGTAGTCTATTTAAATACGAATCTAACGATATAAGCAGTTTTCCCGGGAAAAATCTAAATCTAAAATGTAGTCTATTTAAATACGAATCTAACGATATAAGCAGTTTTCCCGGGAAAAATCTAAATCTAAAATGTAGTCTATTTAAATACGAATCTAACGATATAAGCAGTTTTCCCGGGAAAAATCTAAATCTAAAATGTAGTCTATTTAAATACGAATCTAACGATATAAGCAGTTTTCCCGGGAAAAATCTAAATCTAAAATGTAGTCTATTTAAATACGAATCTAACGATATAAGCAGTTTTCCCGGGAAAAATCTAAATCTAAAATGTAGTCTATTTAAATACGAATCTAACGATATAAGCAGTTTTCCCGGGAAAAATCTAAATCTAAAATGTAGTCTATTTAAATACGAATCTAACGATATAAGCAGTTTTCCCGGGAAAAATCTAAATCTAAAATGTAGTCTATTTAAATACGAATCTAACGATATAAGCAGTTTTCCCGGGAAAAATCTAAATCTAAAATGTAGTCTATTTAAATACGAATCTAACGATATAAGCAGTTTTCCCGGGAAAAATCTAAATCTAAAATGTAGTCTATTTAAATACGAATCTAACGATATAAGCAGTTTTCCCGGGAAAAATCTAAATCTAAAATGTAGTCTATTTAAATACGAATCTAACGATATAAGCAGTTTTCCCGGGAAAAATCTAAATCTAAAATGTAGTCTATTTAAATACGAATCTAACGATATAAGCAGTTTTCCCGGGAAAAATCTAAATCTAAAATGTAGTCTATTTAAATACGAATCTAACGATATAAGCAGTTTTCCCGGGAAAAATCTAAATCTAAAATGTAGTCTATTTAAATACGAATCTAACGATATAAGCAGTTTTCCCGGGAAAAATCTAAATCTAAAATGTAGTCTATTTAAATACGAATCTAACGATATAAGCAGTTTTCCCGGGAAAAATCTAAATCTAAAATGTAGTCTATTTAAATACGAATCTAACGATATAAGCAGTTTTCCCGGGAAAAATCTAAATCTAAAATGTAGTCTATTTAAATACGAATCTAACGATATAAGCAGTTTTCCCGGGAAAAATCTAAATCTAAAATGTAGTCTATTTAAATACGAATCTAACGATATAAGCAGTTTTCCCGGGAAAAATCTAAATCTAAAATGTAGTCTATTTAAATACGAATCTAACGATATAAGCAGTTTTCCCGGGAAAAATCTAAATCTAAAATGTAGTCTATTTAAATACGAATCTAACGATATAAGCAGTTTTCCCGGGAAAAATCTAAATCTAAAATGTAGTCTATTTAAATACGAATCTAACGATATAAGCAGTTTTCCCGGGAAAAATCTAAATCTAAAATGTAGTCTATTTAAATACGAATCTAACGATATAAGCAGTTTTCCCGGGAAAAATCTAAATCTAAAATGTAGTCTATTTAAATACGAATCTAACGATATAAGCAGTTTTCCCGGGAAAAATCTAAATCTAAAATGTAGTCTATTTAAATACGAATCTAACGATATAAGCAGTTTTCCCGGGAAAAATCTAAATCTAAAATGTAGTCTATTTAAATACGAATCTAACGATATAAGCAGTTTTCCCGGGAAAAATCTAAATCTAAAATGTAGTCTATTTAAATACGAATCTAACGATATAAGCAGTTTTCCCGGGAAAAATCTAAATCTAAAATGTAGTCTATTTAAATACGAATCTAACGATATAAGCAGTTTTCCCGGGAAAAATCTAAATCTAAAATGTAGTCTATTTAAATACGAATCTAACGATATAAGCAGTTTTCCCGGGAAAAATCTAAATCTAAAATGTAGTCTATTTAAATACGAATCTAACGATATAAGCAGTTTTCCCGGGAAAAATCTAAATCTAAAATGTAGTCTATTTAAATACGAATCTAACGATATAAGCAGTTTTCCCGGGAAAAATCTAAATCTAAAATGTAGTCTATTTAAATACGAATCTAACGATATAAGCAGTTTTCCCGGGAAAAATCTAAATCTAAAATGTAGTCTATTTAAATACGAATCTAACGATATAAGCAGTTTTCCCGGGAAAAATCTAAATCTAAAATGTAGTCTATTTAAATACGAATCTAACGATATAAGCAGTTTTCCCGGGAAAAATCTAAATCTAAAATGTAGTCTATTTAAATACGAATCTAACGATATAAGCAGTTTTCCCGGGAAAAATCTAAATCTAAAATGTAGTCTATTTAAATACGAATCTAACGATATAAGCAGTTTTCCCGGGAAAAATCTAAATCTAAAATGTAGTCTATTTAAATACGAATCTAACGATATAAGCAGTTTTCCCGGGAAAAATCTAAATCTAAAATGTAGTCTATTTAAATACGAATCTAACGATATAAGCAGTTTTCCCGGGAAAAATCTAAATCTAAAATGTAGTCTATTTAAATACGAATCTAACGATATAAGCAGTTTTCCCGGGAAAAATCTAAATCTAAAATGTAGTCTATTTAAATACGAATCTAACGATATAAGCAGTTTTCCCGGGAAAAATCTAAATCTAAAATGTAGTCTATTTAAATACGAATCTAACGATATAAGCAGTTTTCCCGGGAAAAATCTAAATCTAAAATGTAGTCTATTTAAATACGAATCTAACGATATAAGCAGTTTTCCCGGGAAAAATCTAAATCTAAAATGTAGTCTATTTAAATACGAATCTAACGATATAAGCAGTTTTCCCGGGAAAAATCTAAATCTAAAATGTAGTCTATTTAAATACGAATCTAACGATATAAGCAGTTTTCCCGGGAAAAATCTAAATCTAAAATGTAGTCTATTTAAATACGAATCTAACGATATAAGCAGTTTTCCCGGGAAAAATCTAAATCTAAAATGTAGTCTATTTAAATACGAATCTAACGATATAAGCAGTTTTCCCGGGAAAAATCTAAATCTAAAATGTAGTCTATTTAAATACGAATCTAACGATATAAGCAGTTTTCCCGGGAAAAATCTAAATCTAAAATGTAGTCTATTTAAATACGAATCTAACGATATAAGCAGTTTTCCCGGGAAAAATCTAAATCTAAAATGTAGTCTATTTAAATACGAATCTAACGATATAAGCAGTTTTCCCGGGAAAAATCTAAATCTAAAATGTAGTCTATTTAAATACGAATCTAACGATATAAGCAGTTTTCCCGGGAAAAATCTAAATCTAAAATGTAGTCTATTTAAATACGAATCTAACGATATAAGCAGTTTTCCCGGGAAAAATCTAAATCTAAAATGTAGTCTATTTAAATACGAATCTAACGATATAAGCAGTTTTCCCGGGAAAAATCTAAATCTAAAATGTAGTCTATTTAAATACGAATCTAACGATATAAGCAGTTTTCCCGGGAAAAATCTAAATCTAAAATGTAGTCTATTTAAATACGAATCTAACGATATAAGCAGTTTTCCCGGGAAAAATCTAAATCTAAAATGTAGTCTATTTAAATACGAATCTAACGATATAAGCAGTTTTCCCGGGAAAAATCTAAATCTAAAATGTAGTCTATTTAAATACGAATCTAACGATATAAGCAGTTTTCCCGGGAAAAATCTAAATCTAAAATGTAGTCTATTTAAATACGAATCTAACGATATAAGCAGTTTTCCCGGGAAAAATCTAAATCTAAAATGTAGTCTATTTAAATACGAATCTAACGATATAAGCAGTTTTCCCGGGAAAAATCTAAATCTAAAATGTAGTCTATTTAAATACGAATCTAACGATATAAGCAGTTTTCCCGGGAAAAATCTAAATCTAAAATGTAGTCTATTTAAATACGAATCTAACGATATAAGCAGTTTTCCCGGGAAAAATCTAAATCTAAAATGTAGTCTATTTAAATACGAATCTAACGATATAAGCAGTTTTCCCGGGAAAAATCTAAATCTAAAATGTAGTCTATTTAAATACGAATCTAACGATATAAGCAGTTTTCCCGGGAAAAATCTAAATCTAAAATGTAGTCTATTTAAATACGAATCTAACGATATAAGCACTTTTCCCGAGAAAAATCTCGTTCCTAAGAAAATAAGCCTTAAACGCGGACGGAGGGCCCGAGTTCGATTTCCCACCCAGGAGAAGTTATTTTTATGATAAATTTTGATGAAATGTTCAATAATAATTAAATGTACATATGAAAACTAGTAAATGGAAAACACTGGGCAAAGTAATTATTAACTCGTACATGAGAAAGTTTGTCTGAGTTGTCTCGGACCGACTTTTTTCTATTTATCTTTCAAAAAATGCTATGGCCGACGTCAAAATAAAAAGAGGGGTAATGTGGACGTTTCCTCCTCCTCCCAAAATAAACAAGGGGTTGAAAAAACTTGTAAAAACCAGCGCTATCTCTGGAGAGAAGGTGTCAACACAACTCACTCCCCCGCGGGCTCTTAAGTTATTTATGTTTTATTTACTTGTTTATTTGCATAGATTGTTTTTTTTTTTTCGTACTATCTTGTTTCTTGGTTAGTTTATAAATATTTAAAAAATTTAAGTATCGAACGTACTTTCGTTTTCTACAATTATAACATAATTATTTATTCAATTTTTAAGTTTTTGGTAGTATGCATACTACGGAACGTTTAAATTTAATTTAAATCAAATTATAATTACTATTTACAAAGGTTTTTTACTATTTACAAGGGATTCGAATCCCGGCGCTGAAGTCTATTTTTCTCTGACTGTCTCCCTTTGTAAATAGTAATTATAATTTGATTTATAATTATTTATGTTTCGTGTCATTATTTTGCAATTTGTTAAACCGTTATATTCCACCCACATGGGGGGACAATTAATTAATATCTAAGAGTTTAGAAACCTTAGAAGCAATAGTTGTCTCCAGGGATTTAGTGGTTTAACATTCACATTGAAATAGTAAATGCGAAATGTTTGAAAATTTAAGACAACGTTTGAGCAAAAGAGTAAGCTTATTCATAAACGTGCACCTGGAAGATCACCCCGAAGACATAGTATTCGGCTACTGGGAAAGTAAATTAGGATATTATATCTACGCGTCAGGTTCCTTTATCAGAGTTGATCCAGACCATATATTTATTTTCTTAGCTTACAATTTTTATCTGTTTGTGATACAATTTATAACATATTATTTAATCGGATACACTTTATTATTTCATCCTGGTGGCTTTGTCCATGTGGTTTCTCTGGTTCATCTAGGCGTGATTATGATTGTAGCCACTACCACTCACATTCATATGATGTTTAATCGCGAACACGGCGCTATATACATAGAAAGAATGTTAAAGCTGGAAAACACAGGGACCCGCCGTCAAATCAACGACTCGTTCACCAGAGAGAACATGAGATTGTTTTTCACCACGTTCTGGCCTCCTATAGTTTGGTTTAGCTGGTTCTTCTTTGCCGTCAGTCAACCTCTATACCAATACTTCATCAACTCGAAAGCCTTCGTTCTGCCGTTTGAACTTTGGTTCCCGTTCGACACTCACAATACCTTAGGGTTCCTAGCCGCATTTATTTACGAATTGCAGGTGATCAACAGTTATTGCATGCAGGCCGTTACAAATGTCCCCGCATTTTTGTTTCTATGCAACATGATGATCGACGAATACACGATGTTAATCGATGCTCTCAAAGGGCTGCATCAAGACACGGTGTCCGAGTTCAAGACTACAGAGGAAGGTCAAGACTATAAACCTACAATATCTTCTTTCGACCTCTACAGGGATCCCAAGTTCCTCGAATGTTTGAGAAGAAGATATAACCTGATCATTCTTCATCATCAAACCATAATCAGGTAAATATTTTCTGATTGCGGTCTAGTGTTAGTTTAGCCCGTAAATGACGATTAATTCATCAAATTATGGGATCCTGTTATGGAAAGGATTGTTGCATTCGCAATATCTAGATAACTCTGTGGCACAACAGCTTCAGTCCCAGTGGAGTGCCTAGGTCAACCTAAGGGCTTCGGATTGAATTACACTGGGTTAGTGTTTCACTCTACCAGCTGTATAATCCTTAAAATTAGTATTCTCATCCAGTTAGTAACCACTTCACATATACAAGGTACCCATGAGTATGGCGATGCTTAGTCTGAGTGGTCTCGCACCGATTCTTTATATCTAACTAAACCATTGAAAATAAGAAAAAATCACAGGGAAGTACTTGCCCCAAGTACTTTTTAGGGTTTTGTAGATGAGTAAGCATACCCATTATGTAATTATGATTTCTGGTCTTCGATCTCAAGAGTCCGGGTTCGATTCCCCGGGGGGTCACAATGTTTTTTATCAGTAATAAACCAATAAGGAATGCAAACTTTAAAAAAGCAAATATATATTTGTGTCCTACTCTTCAGCAGCTTTCATTTGATACCCAACTCAAAATTTTAAAAAAATAAAATTTTGGGCGCACTTCACTATTTCGCGCCCAAAATTGACAATTTTTAAAAATTTGGGATCAACTCCCGGAATTTTCATCGCCCAACAATAAGGCATTAGCATGAATTATTTCGAAATTTTAGCACCAGCCAATCTATAGTGGTTGGGGGGGGGAAATTTTTTTTTGGGTATATTTTGATTTTTTTCCCCTATAAGGAATGCAAAATTTAAAAAAGCATATATATATTTGTGTTCTACTCTTCAGCAGCTTTCATTTGATACCCCACTCAAAAATTTAAAAAAATGTAAATTTTTGAGTTTACCACATTTTTTTGAATTGCGCATGCGCAAATCTAATTATGGACTTCTGTATATTTTTCCTCTGGTTGGGTCAAAAAGTTGCACCAGGGTTCCAAATTTCAGCACTTTCGCTTGAACGGTTCGGGCCCTATGAACCAAAGAGCGACGGACAGACGGACACATCACCCTCGGCATAAGGGTTTTGAGAAGTATCTACAAAACCCTAAAAAAGAGTAAATTTTGAAACAGGAGTATGTAGAAAGCTCGGATTGCGGAAAATGTTTTTTTTGTTTTTTTGGAACGAAGTTCCTTATGGCACGTTCTGGATCCCGGGAGTGAATCCGAAAAAAACGACCAAAATCACCGTCACAAAATCACCGTCACGCAAAATCCGTCACGAAATCTACCGACGACAATAACTTGAGTAAAAGTTCACCGAGTTAGTTGGAATTTGGTACACGTTCATCTAACCAATGGCCAGGCTAAGTTCGTTGGACAACGTTATCCGCCCAAGCGTTAACGCGCAACGCTCGCGTAAACATAAACTTCAAAAATGTTAAGACGGGAAAAAGTGTTATTAAGGAAGCCTGTTACTTGACTTGTTTTGTTAATTTTTTGTTATATAACTGTCAAATGTCACTTATTTCAATCTAACATTCTTTAACTAATTTTTTTCTTATATTCAATACATATTTATTGTAAGATGCTTGCTTTAATGATACAAATAACACTTTTCTTTTAATTTTGCCTTAACTCCGTTAGGTACAAACAGTTAGTCGTTAGTTTTTTTTAATTTTGCCTCTTTTCTAACTCCGCCATGTATAAGTAGTTAGCAACGTATACGTACTTAGCAGTGTGATTTTATCATTTTTAATGAAAAGAAAAATTTAAGGAACTTCGTTCCTACCGGGTGTCCCGCGACACCACACGTATTTTTTTTAAAGACCTTTCCATGATGTAGCATTTTATGAGCGTTTCAATTTAAAATTTCAAAGTTGAATCCAATATGGCTCAAAAAATGATTACCCACCAAAAAAAGTAGTTTTTTCTCAAATATACAACCGAAGATATTAAGCGGTTTCTGAACTTTTAGATCACCCACTATAAGACTTGAGCGTACGAATGCTAAGTTAGTTGGAATAGTTAACGAATGCTAGTTCTAACGACTTTTGAACTACTGATCCGATACTAAAAATGCTATCATATCACTCATGGAAGGCTACACTATTCCGTGTTATAAACTATAATATTATATTCCCGGGCAACGGATACTATGCTAGCATAGTGCTAGCATATATATATAAATATAATCTGTATATATAAAATCCAAATACCACTGACTGACTGACTGACTGACTGACTGACACATCACGATATCTCTGAAACCACTGGACCATGAAATTTTGTAGGTGTGTTCCTCTTACCTCCTAGGTGCTCGCTAAGAAATGTTTTAAAAATCCGCCATCTTGATTCAAGATGGCGGCCATTTATATACAAAATTCGACAAGACGATATCTCGGGAACCAATTGTACTAGAACCATAAAATTTAGAAGTTGGCTTCCTTTTATGAAATTAGTAACTTTTGATAAATAGTTTACCAATCGGACATTTTGATTCAAGATGGCGGCCATATATATATAAAAGTTAACGAATGTATGTTCTTTATAAAAATCTACAGTTTTAGTCAGATCTTGATGAAAATTTGCACAATTGGGCTACAAAGCAAGGGGAAAAAACTGTCAACATGAATTTTCGAAATTTAATTTTTGTACACAGGGGTACGGGGTACAAATGTCAAAGTAATGAATACCCTTCATGATGCATATCGTTGAAAAGCTCTTTTAGAGTACAGTAATTGTTGTTATGTACAGTTTTATCATATTTTCACTTAGGAGGGGGGTAAAATTGAAAAATATAGCTATATCTTATATAAAAAGAAGTGTATCCGTATGAGGGTATGTCTTTTATCCTAATTTGATGAATATTTACACACTTTTTCTTCAAAACAAGGTGAAGGTCACTGCCTACATGAGATTACGAAATTAAAATTTTGGTACACAGGGGTACGGGGTACAAGTAATGAATACCCTTCATCTTCATGATGCATATCGTTGAAATGCTCTTTAAGAGTACAGTAATTGTTGTTATGTACCTACAGTTTTGTCATATTTTCATTTAGGAGGGGGATAAATTTAGGATATTTGCAAATTAAATTATCAAAGAGGTGGGGGGTATAAGTAGGAGGGATAGAATCTAGATATTCTCGAATAGTAAAATAATTTGTATGCTTTCCTGGTAGTTTATAACCTTATCAAATATAAAAACACTCCGTTGCGAAGCACGGGTATCCAGCTAGTATATGTATAAAACAGTTCTTAGCCATCCATGCACAGCACAACTGAGTCTCGAATTTTTTTTAAAATCCGCTTATAAAGTTAAAGAGATATTCTTGCTTTTAGATTCAGACGTAGTTAATTTTTTATTGTGTTTTATTTTTTAGTTTGTACGAGGATTTACAAATGGTCAGTGCTGTACCTTTGACTGTGATATTTGGTGTAGGCGGATTAGTTATCGCTCTCGGCGTTAGCGCTGTGATATCGGTGAGCATTTCTTGTTTTGGATTTAGATTTCTTTATTTTTACTACATTTATATTAGCTTGTTTTCTTGTTTGTTTGTCCAGTACAAATCTTGCAGTCGATTTTTAACTAACTTCCCGATTAGCTAAACTTTCAGAATAGCTCAGTACACGATGACAATGGATTATTTTAATACTTTTAGCCACCTTAAGCAAAATTTAATTCGTTTTCAGCAAATTTTGCTGTATAGAAAGTTAGTTCAGAAAAAATCCACAAGCTATTTAATTTGTTTTGACATTTCCCATATTTACAATCTTCATTTTAACAGATTTCAAATTTATGATTTATGAGAAAAAAATTTAAAAACATAGTATAAAAAACATTATTTTTATCTTGCAATTATTGTTATTTATTCTTTACCATTTACTGACCATATCTCAGTAGATTTTATAATGCATATTGTGATATATAATGTGTGTACTTTGATTTTCTTTTCAGGAATATGGTGATATTTCATTCAAAATTATCTTCACTATTGTAGTTTTAATAAATTTATTCGTCGCAGGAATAATAAGCTACCTCGGCCAACGGCTAACTGATTTGGTAAAATATTTATTTTCTATTTTTGATTTACATAGATTGATCATGAATTTTTAATGAGACTAGATTTAATTTGAGAAGGTGTAAAACTGAGAAGATATACAGGTGAGAAGAAGTACAGTTGAGAAATGAACCAGGTAAGAAGATATACAGTTGAGAAAATAACCAGGTAAGAAGATATACAGCTGAGAAGAAGTACAGTTGAGAAAATGTCCAGCTAAGAAGATATACAGGTGAGAAGAAGTACAGTTGAGAAATTAACCAGGTAAGAAGATATACAGTTGAGAAAATAACCAGGTAAGAAGATATACAGCTGAGAAGAAGTACAGTTGAGAAAATGTCCAGCTAAGAAGATATACAGGTGAGAAGAAGTACAGTTGAGAAATTAACCAGGTAAGAAGATATACAGTTGAGAAAATAACCAGGTAAGAAGATATACAGTTGAGAAGAAGTACAGTTGAGAAAATGTCCAGCTAAGAAGATATACAGGTGAGAAGAAGTACAGTTGAGAAATTAACCAGGTAAGAAGATATACAGTTGAGAAAATAACCAGGTAAGAAGATATACAGCTGAGAAGAAGTACAGTTGAGAAAATGTCCAGCTAAGAAGATATACAGGTGAGAAGAAGTACAGTTGAGAAATTAACCAGGTAAGAAGATATACAGTTGAGAAAATAACCAGGTAAGAAGATATACAGTTGAGAAGAAGTACAGTTGAGAAAATGTCCAGCTAAGAAGATATACAGGTGAGAAGAAGTACAGTTGAGAAATTAACCAGGTAAGAAGATATACAGTTGAGAAAATAACCAGGTAAGAAGATATACAGTTGAGAAGAAGTACAGTTGAGAAAATGTCCAGCTAAGAAGATATACAGGTGAGAAGAAGTACAGTTGAGAAATTAACCAGGTAAGAAGATATACAGTTGAGAAAATAACCAGGTAAGAAGATATACAGCTGAGAAGAAATACAGTTGAGAAAATGTCTAGCTAAGAAGATATACAGCTGAGAAGAAGTGCAGTTGAGAAAATATCCAGCTAAGAAGATAATATACAGCTGAGAAGAAATTTGTCAACTGAGTATATAATGAACCAGTTAGCTGCATTCTTGTCTCGGCATTTGCATTTTGATCTTTGTGAGCATTTCTTTCTTTGGTATTAAATTAATTTAACAAGAACATCTCTATTTTTGATAATGTATTTTGCATACCTAAATCTTGGTTTCCCAAGATATAATAGTTACTTTATTCTTTATAGGTTTAGTTTGGAAAAAATAATTTATGCTATCAAAATATGTACATATCTTATTTATATGTTTCATATTATCATTTATATTGTTAATATGTGGCAGAGTGAAAATTTGAGAGAGGAGCTATACTTCACTAACTGGTACGATTGGCCTGAAGATATGAAGAGATCTCTCAGGATCATGTTGGCCAGAACTCTGGAACCACTTGAACTTACTTCAGCTTTCGTCACTATAAAACCAAACTACGACACGTATGCAACAGTAGGTATCATTCAGGGTAAGCACACACTGAGCGTAAAGTTGCACTACTTCTAAATCGTGCATCGGCATACGCATTGTCGAATGTCTTAAGAGCTCATTTGTACAACTTCATCTGATGATAACAGTCGTCTCATTCTTTGTTTTACTTCCGAATTGAATATTGAAAGAGATAAATCACCAAAGTAACTTGTACGGTCCATCAGAATTTAATCGTCTGATAGAGCATCTGATGGAATGTTGGTTTGTATGATCATTGTATGTTTTTGGACTGCATATAGCTCTTGGATGAACAAATTCACGTGCAGTGTACGCTTATCCTTTATGGTTGTTAAAATTTTTAATAAAATTATTTCAAGGTAATTTCAACCCTTCCCCTCGCCCTTATTTTATTAATTTATTTGTTTAAGTACTTTTATTCAATTTTCTTTTCTTGAAGGTCAACCAAATTCTTGTCCATGATATGAAGAAAGACCATAAAGTAAAAACAAAAAAAATGAATTAAAAGTACTTAAACAAATAAATTATTAAAAAATGGGTGGGGGGGGGTGTGAAATGACCTTGTAAGGCATGATAAAGGACGTGGTTATTTCGCAATCCGCAACTTTTATATAAAACTTTTTTCAAAAAAAAGTTACTTCTAATGAGTTATTGAGGGGTTTCCATACTTTTGTGCCACTTCATATACAGTCACTGTTTATGTTTAGATAAACTGCTTGCTCAGTATTAATGTCTAGCTTATTATACTAAGCACTATGGCAAGCGAATCAAGTCTTTTGTACTAAATGTCAAGCTCATAATCATTCCTGCTGTGCATTAATACGTTAATACTGCCGATGTATTAATGTTAAAATGAACTGCTTGACAATGCAGAATTAACAATTTGTCTTATATATAAATATATATATATATATATATATATATTGTGGGAAAAAGATGAAAGATTGGAGTGACAAGAAAAGAATAGATCAATTAAATGAAATCATAGAGAAAGGTGGAAGTTTAAAAAAATATTGAAAATCACAGACTATAGGGAAAGGAAAAATTATAGGAATGAAAGACAAAGAAGGAAATATTAAAAATGAGAAAAAAGAAATAGTGGATATAATATCTGAGTTTTATGAAGAACTGTATAATGATATTAGTGAAGAAAATACAATGATAGAACTAGAAACTGAAAAGGAAAAACCTGATGATAGAATAGACAAGGATGAAGAGAATGCAGGAACAATAGACGATATAGAAGAAGTACCAGAGATAACTAGGGAGGAAGTTGAAAGAGTGATCAAAAGAATGAAGAGAGGTAAAGCTGGAGGAAAGGATGGCATAACTTGTGAAGAAATAAAAGCAGGCGGAGAGACCATAGTATCAGCAGCTCACAGATTATTTAATATATGTCTTCATTACAAAAAAGTCCCCAAAGTATGGTGCGAAGCTGAACTCATCCTACTATTTAAAANCCATAGTATGCCTATTCTGCTGTTAAAAATATGAAGTTAAAAATAATAATGTTAGTGGTGTTTTCTGTTCCATAAAATTGGTTTCAAATTTCGCAAATACCACTATGAATATTATTATGTTAATAAAAAATTAAATTTAATCGTGAATTATTTGTTTTGTTATTGTTATTATTCTTATATCTTAAAATAAATATTTAAATTTCTTAACAGACAATGAAAGAATTTCTTAACAGTCATTGAAAATAAACTAAAATTGGTTTGAACATGCATAATTTATCAATTTTGTATGAACTTTTCCTCTCGGAATTTTTAATATCATCACCAATTTAATAACGGTAAATAATGCAATATATCAAAGTAGGCGGAGCGTCTTTTTAAATTTTGTATTCTTACTCAGTTTTTCTTTCTGAACAACTTTTTCTAATAACATTTTTTCGTATCTCCTAGTGAAGAAGCACTTAACTAGTGGGAAAAATAACTATTATGTAAATTTCTTTTTTATTTAAAATATATATACACACTACTTGTCTATCAAATAAAAACTAATCATTATCGTTATTTTATCATGTTTTGTGTGTTTTAGATGATCAACACAGCATATTCAATTATAAATATCTTGTTAGCCTTCCAAAAATAGCCGAGTCATTGCAATCTGCAATCCATTTGCTACGTGCTCTCACCATGTCATCGATAAAACACTGTTCACAACATTATGTTAAACATCTTATTCACGGTCGCAATGCAATTTAAACATGATTTATTTTCTTTTTAAAGCCATTTTTATACGTCAAGAAAGGTATAAAATATATTGTATTCCAATAATTGTAATACATAATAATACAAATACATTTGTTCATTGGAATCACCCAAATAAGATGAAACTTCTGTAATATTACTGTTGATTAATTATAGTACAAAATTACCGTAGGTATAGTCTGAGACTAGTGTAAGTCCATACTACATATATTTCTTAAATTTATCTTTGACCACTTCATTAACTTATATTCCTATAAATATACAGATACATACACATAAAGATACATACATGCGCTTACATGCATACACACATTCACATATATAGCATCATGTCAAATGTCAACTTTCATTATATTCTTGATGTTATTTTGTTTTATATTTATATAGTTAAATAAAGTTAGTTATGTATCTTCTATGACTCAAGACTTCATTATCTTACTATCTGGCGCTGCGGACAGGACAGTAGATAATGCCAAGAAGACGAGCAGATCAAGAAGCGGAGGCAGTTGGTGAAAAGAAACAATTTACGTTTAGGCCTTCGAGTCTGAAGAAGAAGAATGGCGAAATTTTAGACAGTGGTATGCAATTGAGCTGGTATGCAACGAAAAAATAGATAATCATGAATCATGATAAAAAATGTTCGTCTCATCGAATAGGTGATGATAGAATTTTTTCCCGTCCTGAAATTCCAATTTTAAATTTCAAGCTCACGTTTACGCGAGCATTGCGCGCGAACTCTT
>KZ652874.1:31194-46438 GCA_001010745.2 Gerris buenoi
AAAAAAAAAAATAAAATAAAAAAATAAAATAAAATACTCGATATAAACAGTTACTTTCATTAAACAAACATCAAATAAGTTTTGTTTATGTAAACAAACTCGCTAATCGTGCATAAAGGTGAGGAATTCTTCTTCTTTACAAAAAAAAAATTAAATCTTCAGAATATGAGACGCGCATGCGCAATGAATACAAGTACTTAAAGAATCACTTTCCACGTATCTAAACAGAGATACAATGTTTGTATGTCGTAACAATCGTAGATAAAGTACAGTTGCATGAATTTATAGGTAAATGATAAGTACATGTACAAGTAAAATAACATAATTTAATAAGCCCTAAACAAAATAATTGCACTAACCCATAAAAATGCTATTTTATCCAAACGTAAGATTAATATTTCAACTTATTAAAATATTAAAATTTTATTTTACTCTTTTATTCCAGCACTCTCTCTCTCTTGTACTGTTATATTTATTTTTTAAATGTTAATGTATTTGATTAAAGTTTATTACTATACAAGTGTTTTATTTATATATAAACTACTTCAACCTGCTGTAAAGTTATCGACCCAAGTTTGCATCAAACATGTGTTTTCTTTTTATATAAACTACTTCAACCTGCTGTAAAGTTATCGACCCAAGTTTGTATCAAACATGNTTTAAAATATATATACACACTACTTGTCTATCAAATAAAAACTAATCATTATCGTTATTTTATCATGTTTTGTGTGTTTTAGATGATCAACACAGCATATTCAATTATAAATATCTTGTTAGCCTTCCAAAAATAGCCGAGTCATTGCAATCTGCAATCCATTTGCTACGTGCTCTCACCATGTCATCGATAAAACACTGTTCACAACATTATGTTAAACATCTTATTCACGGTCGCAATGCAATTTAAACATGATTTATTTTCTTTTTAAAGCCATTTTTATACGTCAAGAAAGGTATAAAATATATTGTATTCCAATAATTGTAATACATAATAATACAAATACATTTGTTCATTGGAATCACCCAAATAAGATGAAACTTCTGTAATATTACTGTTGATTAATTATAGTACAAAATTACCGTAGGTATAGTCTGAGACTAGTGTAAGTCCATACTACATATATTTCTTAAATTTATCTTTGACCACTTCATTAACTTATATTCCTATAAATATACAGATACATACACATAAAGATACATACATGCGCTTACATGCATACACACATTCACATATATAGCATCATGTCAAATGTCAACTTTCATTATATTCTTGATGTTATTTTGTTTTATATTTATATAGTTAAATAAAGTTAGTTATGTATCTTCTATGACTCAAGACTTCATTATCTTACTATCTGGCGCTGCGGACAGGACAGTAGATAATGCCAAGAAGACGAGCAGATCAAGAAGCGGAGGCAGTTGGTGAAAAGAAACAATTTACGTTTAGGCCTTCGAGTCTGAAGAAGAAGAATGGCGAAATTTTAGACAGTGGTATGCAATTGAGCTGGTATGCAACGAAAAAATAGATAATCATGAATCATGATAAAAAATGTTCGTCTCATCGAATAGGTGATGATAGAATTTTTTCCCGTCCTGAAATTCCAATTTTAAATTTCAAACCCACGTTTAAGCGAGCATTGCGCGCGAACTCTTGGACGGATCACGCTGTCCAACGAACTCAGCCTGAGTATTAGTAAAAGGAACATTTATACCAAATTTCAACTAAATCGGTCAACTTTTACTCAAGTTATCGTCGGACACGTAAACGTTACAGACAGATAGACATCCAAGAAGCATATTTCGTTGAATGTAAGAAGCTCGCTTACGCTCGCTTCAATAAATGAGGCAACTTAAACGCATACACTCGGGTCTCTATTTGTACGTTAGGTAAGGCATATGTAGTCGCAGCCGCATTCGGCAAGACGTTAAATATCCAAGTCGTGGTTGTAAAGGAAAACGATATCCCTTTGTTTGGCTTGGATTGGATGCGAGAATCTAACGTCCATTACCACCATGTTCTAGGATTTGCAATGTAATTTCAATAGGATTTGCAATGGAGACTTAATGCTCAAATGCATTGTGATAAACACCAGATGCCACGATTTGAAGAGATTATGGCGAAGTTGCAGGGAGGTAAGAAATTTACAACAATTGACCTCAAGAACGCTTATTTACACATGCAGGTACTTCGATAAAAGGGATGAATTAGCCTATGAAGATAAAATGCTGTTGTGGAAAAGCAGGATAGTAATTCCAAAAAAAAACTACAAAAAGGAATTCATAGTATGTTGCATAAAAGGCACCCCGTATTGTAGCAATGAGGTCATTTGCGAGGTTAAATATTTGGTGGACGAGAATCGATGCAGTTATAGAAACATCGTTAGGCTATGTAAGTCGTGTCAAGAGAATCGAGCGAGGGATCCTGAAATACCGTTAACTTCAAGGACAGTACCAGTGGAACCATGGACAAGGGTTCACGTATAGATTTTGCCGGGCCATTCCATGAACAGTTTGGGTAGTTTTAGTCGACGCCACTACAAAGTTGCTTGAAATTTGCCCGCTAAACACCATCACATCTGCGCTCACTATAGAGGTAATAATAGTTATTTATGCACCAAGGGAATAATGTGAGACATTATTTCCCGCGTGATAGAGTTGATTCCTGAGGCAAAGCCGAAGGAATCAAGACAACTAAATCCCGAGGCGAAGCCGAGGGATTAACATCAATTAGCTCCCGAGGCGCAGCCGAGGGAGATAATTATAACAAGGGAATAATTATGCATTATTCCCGAGGTCCATACAAAATTTTATCTCCAGGAAAAGCACGATATAAGATTTATTCAACAAAGAAAACGTTTGTATTTATTTATTATACGATACATTTTTTGCCTAATACATTTGGAGCACAAAACAAAATATATTTACAAATTAAAAATTTTATACTTGCATATATAACTTAAGCATAAACAACAACAAAAATATTTAATAAAAGTTGAAAGTACAATTGTTACAATTTTGAATATTTATTGGCCTTTGAATGGCCGTATTAGTAGTTTCCAAAGGCTGAGATTCTGTGCTCGGCCCTGGCTGTGCGTTAAATACAGTAGTTGTATTGGTTTGTTTAAATATTTTTTGGGCAACTTTTATTTTATTTTCCACAGAATTTTCTATGTATCCTTCGGCCACGGACGAGGACCGCCATCCACCGTGACGTTTTAGCATTGTCATATTTGCACCAGACTCGGCTAATATTGTGGCCGAAGATCTTCTAAAACTATGACCCGTATACATCTCTGGATTTTCTAGTTTTAAAAATTTAGCAATTATGGAGCCATATTCACCCAATTTATTTTTCCCTACAACCTGTGTAGTGCATTTCCCATTACTATATTTAATAAAGAATCTATCGTGGGGTACATGTATCGGCCTTAATTTGATATATTCTTGACATAATTCTATATAAGTTCGATTTACAATTACAAAAGATCTGTTTTTGTTGGTTTTAGTTTCATTTAGATGTATAATTAAGTTGTTTTGATCTTCGTGAACGTCACATACTTTTAAATTTAATAGTTCTATACAGCGGCATGCCCCACTTACTGCAATTATTGTGGCAACCTGCACAAAATAAAATTAACAAAGGGTCAACAAACAACATTAAAATGACTTATTATACGTGTACAATATAGAAATATTAAGTAAATGAAAAAGAGCGCTTTTATTAATGAATATTATAAAATTCTTACCTTAATCATTAAATAGTTTAAATTTGGTGCATTTGCTAAAAATGTTTNATATATAAACTACTTCAACCTGCTGTAAAGTTATCGACCCAAGTTTGCATCAAACATGTGTTTTATTTATATATAAACTACTTCAACCTGCTGTAAAGTTATCGACCCAAGTTTGCATCAAACATGTGTTTTATTTATATATAAACTACTTCAACCTGCTGTAAAGTTATCGACCCAAGTTTGCATCAAACATGTGTTTTATTTATATATAAACTACTTCAACCTGCTGTAAAGTTATCGACCCAAGTTTGCATCAAACATGTGTTTTATTTATATATAAACTACTTCAACCTGCTGTAAAGTTATCGACCCAAGTTTGCATCAAACATGTGTTTTATTTATATATAAACTACTTCAACCTGCTGTAAAGTTATCGACCCAAGTTTGCATCAAACATGTGTTTTATTTATATATAAACTACTTCAACCTGCTGTAAAGTTATCGACCCAAGTTTGCATCAAACATGTGTTTTCTTTTTATATAAACTACTTCAACCTGCTGTAAAGTTATCGACCCAAGTTTGTATCAAACATGTGTTTTCTTTTTATATAAACTACTTCAACCTGCTGTAAAGTTATCGACCCAAGTTTGTATCAAACATGTGTTTTATTTATATATAAACTACTTCAACCTGCTGTAAAGTTATCGACCCAAGTTTGCATCAAACATGTGTTTTCTTTTTATATAAACTACTTCAACCTGCTGTAAAGTTATCGACCCAAGTTTGTATCAAACATGTGTTTTATTTATATATAAACTACTTCAACCTGCTGTAAAGTTATCGACCCAAGTTTGCATCAAACATGTGTTTTCTTTTTATATAAACTACTTCAACCTGCTGTAAAGTTATCGACCCAAGTTTGTATCAAACATGTGTTTTATTTATATATAAACTACTTCAACCTGCTGTAAAGTTATCGACCCAAGTTTGCATCAAACATGTGTTTTCTTTTTATATAAACTACTTCAACCTGCTGTAAAGTTATCGACCCAAGTTTGTATCAAACATGTGTTTTATTTATATATAAACTACTTCAACCTGCTGTAAAGTTATCGACCCAAGTTTGCATCAAACATGTGTTTTCTTTTTATATAAACTACTTCAACCTGCTGTAAAGTTATCGACCCAAGTTTGTATCAAACATGTGTTTTATTTATATATAAACTACTTCAACCTGCTGTAAAGTTATCGACCCAAGTTTGCATCAAACATGTGTTTTCTTTTTATATAAACTACTTCAACCTGCTGTAAAGTTATCGACCCAAGTTTGTATCAAACATGTGTTTTATTTATATATAAACTACTTCAACCTGCTGTAAAGTTATCGACCCAAGTTTGTATCAAACATGTGTTTTCTTTTTATATAAACTACTTCAACCTGCTGTAAAGTTATCGACCCAAGTTTATATCAAACATGTGTTTTCTTTTATATAAACTACTTCAACCTGCTATAAAGTTATCGACCCAAGTTTACATCAAACATGTGTTTTTAGCGAATTTTCGAAGAAAATTAAGCTATTGCAATGGCTTCAAAATTTGAAAAAATTTTTTCATGGAAATCCGTTTCAGACCATTCTGAATCGATTCCTAAAAATTAACCCTTTTTTATGTATGTATGTATATATGTATATATGTATGTATGTATATATGTGTCACTCCAGCCGATATCTTCCCATAGGATGCACTTAAAAACGTCAAACAAATTTTAAAAAGAAAGAATTTTTGGAGTTCATTTAGGGGTCAAATTTTGACCATTAAGGGTTAAAAATAGCATAAAAACATGTTTTTTTTCCATTTTTACCCTTTAAAATGAAAATATGATAAAATTGTACATAACAACAATTATTGTACTCTTAAAGAGCTTTCCAACGATGTGCATTTTGAAGGGCAAATACTATTTTTACTTTTGTACCCAGTACCCGAGTGTACTAATTTTTTTTTTTTTTTTAGCCATCCAAATTTTAAACCAACATTTTCCTATATTATCATAAGCCAATAATACGCAGATTTCTTTGAAAACTCACTCATTAAGTCATGGTGTATGACTGGACTTTCATTTTATATAAACTACTTCAACCTGCAATAAAGTTATCGAGATTGTTGTTCCACTGGAAGGAAAATACTTTTAAAGAGATACTTTTTAAAGACACTTTGGGAAGTTTTTTTTTTTAGATAAAACTGGGTACAAATAGTTTATAGGCCTGCTGCTTGATGCAGTGACAACTTAAAAGTAAGCTCACAGCTAGCTGATCTCGGCAAGTTTTCGGCTATACAGGGTGACTGGCGATATATTATGTGAAAAAATAAAGTAGATTGTTCTACGCCCCAGGGGCTACAAAACAAGCTGTATAAACCATGGGTCAAATCTGTTGCTATTGTTAACTTATAGTTGCGTATTCTAAATCATTCTGCATTTTTCATATATTAAAAAAAACGGTCCGAGACAACTCAGGCAAACTTTCTCATATACTAGATCATAATTACTTAGCCCACTGTATACCTTTTTTGTGTTTTCGTAGGTATATTTAATGATTATTGAACATTTCATCAAAATTTAACAATAATAACTTCTCCTGGGCGGGGAATCGAACCCGGCCTCTCACAGTCTGCGTTTTAAGCTTTTTTCTCAGGAACTAGATTTTTCCCGGGAAAACGGCTTATATCAATAGCTTTGTATTTTTTTTGACGACATTTTAGAATTTATTAATCAAAATCGTCTGAACCGTTTTCGAGAAATAATTGAGTTTTTTGGGGGGTAGTGCCTCTAAATTTGGAGTTAAAATTATGTTCTCAATTTCGCCTCGGGGTAAGATTTTTCTGAAAATATATGACAAATTTCGTTTGAATCGGCCCAGTAGTTTAGGCTACAGGCGTCTGCACAGACAGACATTTAAAAAAACAAAAAACAAACTCTTTTTTGCTCTCAGGGGACCTCAAAACGTGTAAATCCATCAAAATCTAATTTTCGCACCATCACAATACTTTCTCTTTATAACAGAAAGTAAAAAGCAAGATTGGTTTAGTTTACTCATCTATAAGTGTTTACTATAGCAACAATAAACATTCTTATTGCGTTAATGTCATCATTAAGTTCTAGGTCTTCCAGTGGTGACCGCGTCAATCCTTATGTTGGTGGAGATATGTTGACGTTGACAATATCTTCCTGGTCCTGGTGTGGAGACATGGACGTACGGCCCTTGACGACATCCTAAGACTCATGAACTCCGGCCATAGTAACATCAAGTTCACCATGGAGATCGAGGAAAACGGACAACTCCCCTTCCTCGATGTCCTAATCATCAAAAATAGCGATGGCACCATACGCCACAAAGTCTACAGGAAGCCAACTCATACGGACAGATATCTGAATGCTAACTCTCACCACCACCCGGCTCATAAAATTACGGTAATAAACTCACTGGTGTCCAGAGGCTTAAGGATCCATGACAAGAAGTCTTGGGAACAAGAAAAACAACGCCTCCGCAACGCATTGACGAAAAATGGTTGCCAGGCAAAAAAAAATAGTGCAAGGTCATCCGCTGACCTACAGCCTAGTGAGCAATCCAACCCATCAGGCATCTCCTGTATTGACTGTAAGCTTAGTAAATTAGAAAGTTCATCCTGAAGTACAAATTTAATAGTTTAAGCTAGATTCTTTATCAAGTTATGGAACCACCAAAAAATTTATTTTTGTACATAAAAATAATTATTTTTAATGTAATTTGAGGACATGAACATTAAAATTACACTTTTCTTGTATGAAATTTTGTCTGCTTTACAACGATATAAAAAAAATTGTCCTAGCTTTTATACTTTTGAAGTAATACATGTTTTTATGAGCAAAGGTAGGTATCCTATCTTAAAACAATCTACATAAATCCTCGATGAACCTAAAAACTACCTCATTTCATAAACTTATAATGTGCCATTGCATGTTTCATACTTTGTTAAACATTCAGGGCTCTAGTGAAATGTCATTGAGTTAATTGGTGAGTAGAAGAAATGTGTGTTATAAAACTACGGGAACAAGTGTGTAGGCAAGTTTGAAGGGAATTTTATGCCTTTTAAATTTAAGTACTTTTTAATTTTTAAGTTTTTGGTTGTATTCATACTACGGAACGTTTAAATTTAAATTTAAATCAAATTATAATTACTATTTACAAAGGGAGACAATCAGAGAAAAATAGACTTCAGCGCCGGGATTCGAACCACGGACCTCCCCCTCTTTTCCAGTGTGCGGGTGCTCTAGCCAGTTAAGCTACACTGAAGAATACTTTCATCTGACAAATATCGATACCTAATCCCGAATTATGCTTTTCAAATTTTTCCACAAGTCTTACAGTCTATAAGATTAGAGTTGGCACGATCAAAGGGTGGGAAAATTTGTTGGGAAACGATTCTATTGGTCCCCCATGTTGAATGCAACTTCAGAAAAAAAAATGCTCTACTCTACCCGTTCCACAAAAAAAAATATAACATGGCAACACTGATTTTCCCTTTTTATAACCCCAAAACTTCCTCCACGTTTGTTGTTTCCCGCCTTCGATTGTGCCAACTCTAATCTTATAGACTGTAGAAGTCAAGAAACGATAATAGAACTAGACCGAGAAATACGCTTGTAATTATAAAGTAGTCAATTACTACTTAGTACAATCAATTATAATAATATTTATAATAGTTTTTAAGTTATTTTTCCTCGCTTAAATGAACATTTTTCTTTTAAAAGTCGCTGTTTTTTTAAAAAAATTAAAAGGGTAAAAATCGAGGTATGGTCTACAGGAACTTTCTTGCTCCATTTAGGATGCTCTATCTGAATTTTAATTTTTTTGCATTAAAAATGAATTACTCTGTATTAAAGGATTGTCGGAGAAGGTTCGAATTCTTATTGCCCAAAATTAAATTAGGATTTAAACCCCTAAATAAAACTGAGTATTTGTATCAAAACCTAAAATAAAACAATATCCTTTTGAACGTTCCACAGGCCAGTGTAATAAAATATATATCGGTGAAGGCAATTAACTCATTATTAGTAGGGTTGTATAATTTTGTGACAAAAATATGACCAGAATAATGGAATACTAAAATAGCCTTATCTGATCACTCTTTGGCCACAAATCACAAATTTCTTTTTGATTATACTAAGATCATGGGGAGACAGATTTAAAATAATAGAAGGAAAATCATGGAAGCACTGAACATCGCTGAAAAATCAAATAAAACGGACTTCCGATCTAGAAACAGATGTTACATTAAGATATATCATAATCAATGGAATCAAAATTCCGTCCGACGGACAACGATTGATGGCTCCTTGATTTCAATATGTTATTATTAATACCAATAATCCTGTTTTTTTCACCTATATATTCAAGTAAAATTCGCTTACAATCCGTCTTAAAAACACCCAAAACGGATAATTCCGTTGAAATTTCGGTTTTATGGTGTTTTGGGTGAAAACAATACTTTTTCTGTATACCTTGGGAGATGGTGAGGAAGGTGAATCCCTCGAGGTCAAGTCCCGTAATAATTTATTTCATTACAATTATCCAAATACTATCTCCTCTATATAGACATGAAAAATTTGGTAAATATAAATCTCGTACAATGTGACGAACGTACTTTCGTTTTGTTTTCTACAATTAAAACAAAATTATTTATGTTTCATGTCGTTAGTTTTTATAGGAATATATTAAACCGTTATATTCTCTGCAGATTGGGGGAGAATTAATTAATATCTAAGAGTTTACAAACTTTAGAAGCAATAGTTGTCTCCAGGGATTTAGTGGTTTAACATTCACATTGAAATAGTAAATGCGAAATGTTTGAAAATTTAAGACAACGTTTGAGCAAAAGAGTGTGCGAATTTATAAACGTGCACCTGGAAGATCACCCCGAAGACATGGTGTTCGGCTACTGGGAAAGTAAATTAGGATATTATATCTACGCGTCCGGTTCCTTTATTAGAGTTGATCCAGACCATATCTTTATCTTCTTAGCTTACAATTTTTATATGTTAATGGCACCATTAATATCGTATTTTTTGGTTGCGTACACTTTATTATTTTATCCCGGTAACTTTGCCAATATTGTTTCTCTGGTTCATCTCAGCGTGCTTATGACAATCACTTCTACTACTCATATTCATATGATATTTAATCGCGAACACGGGGCTGTATACATAGAAACGATGTTAAAACTGGAACGCACTGGAACCACGAATGAATTAATGTCATCTTTATCAAAAGAGAAATACGAACTTACATGCAGGAAGTTTATAAAATATTTTTTTCTATTATTATAAACTAACAATCTTAGATAAAGTACAGTACTACAGTACGCAGTACGCAACTCGTGCGAAAACGGCATTTTGCATTGCTCGTGTGGTTTTACTACCCTCGCTATCGCCCGGGTGTGAACTCCACACTCGCATGCAAAATGCTACTTTTCGCAGTCGACTCGTAATGTACTATTCCTGATTTGGCTGCCCGATATTAGTTCACTAATGTCACATTTTGCTGCCGCAATTGTACAATGCTCGCATTAAACCACTAGTATTCATCTTTAGTACTAGCAAGACAAACTGTAAATGTTAATTGCATTTATTGGAAGTTACTCTAATGATTAAATAATAACACTAAAACGTTTCGTAATAAATACAAATTTTCGATACACCAAAGTGTGGGAGAGTATGAGTATTAATTAAAAAAAAAAAAAAACACTATAAGATTAGTAACACTATGTGATATGTGATTGTGATTATGATGTATATCAGATGAGAAACAGAACGCAAGAGAGTAAAAAAAACTCCGATGGGAATAAGAACACACGAAGAGTTCTAATCGAATATTGTATTTCATTGTATTTTGATTCAATGAGAATTTTAATATGAACAAACCTGTACAGGTTGTAATGGAGTAGACCCAGTGTTGTAATAAGTTATGGATCAACTGTGTCACACGTTAGTCTTCATTTAGATTTAGATAAAATTCCATTCCTCTAGTGTTACATAGGTTTTCCAAGATTCTATTTTATTTTATTTATTTACTAATTTCTAATGATCATTTTGACATATGAGACGTATGTATTAGTAAATATTAATTTCATATTGCATTATGTAGACATATCAGAATGAATTACCGGTAAAACCCAAAATCAGTATCAGTACAAACTACAGTACAGTACAAGCTAAGTCAGAACTAGTTTTTACTAAGAACTTTAGTCAAAACCGATATTGACTGATAATATTCTAGTCAAAATAGATATTTACTAGTCAGAATTAGAATTGCTTGTTAATATCTAGTCAAAACCGATATTGACGAGTCAGAACTAGAATTGTCTGTTAATATCTAGTCAAAACCGATATTAACTAGTCAGTACTAAAATTGGCTGTTAGCGAGGGTAGTTAAACCACACGAGCAATGCAAAATGCCGTTTTCCTACGAGTTGCGTACCGTACTTTATCTGATTGTTGGATTTTAATAATAAATAGAGAAAAAAAAAATCCTTTCCTTTATATAAATTCGTATTTCTCTTTAGATAAACATGACATTAATTCATTGATTGTATTTTGTGCCGAATTAATTATTTCGGGAGGCGTATTATTCTCCTCATTTTCGTCTTAATCGCACTCATTGTTTTTCACTAAAATCTCGATATAAACAGTTACCTAGTACTAAGGAAGATTAATTACCGGTAAGAAAGAGGAATTCTTCAGGTTTGTGAGACGCGCATGTGCAATGAATACAAGTACGTAAAGAATCACTTTCTACGTATCTAAACAGAGATACAATGTTTATATTTCGTATCAATCTTAGATATTAGTTATTTACGCACCTAAGGAGGAAAAAAAAGTCATTACACCACTTTTGACTAATTTACTTTGCCAAAACTATTCTGAAAAGGAAATTCAAGGTATGACTGATTTTTAGTTTTCTATTCCTTAAGAAATAAAATATTTGTGGAATAAAAAAAAAATAATAATACCAAAGTATAATCTTTTAAATCTAGTTCAAAGCTAGTTTACTCCATATGTAGGTCGACACAATCTGATTAAAAAATAAAAAATAAAACAAATAAGTAGTAATAATAATATTAGTAATTACTTCGTCTTGGAAACAAGAACACGTGCTGACTAAATTACTTCTTGAGGTACCTCATTATTTTTTAACTGTTATCAATAATGATCCTAATCAGTAAATGTCAACATTGTTAAGTTTTATTTTCTGTTATTTCGTAATTTTCCTTGTTGTCTGTTATTTTTCAAGAAAATTATTTTTTATTTTATTTTACTTTCCAGTTTATTCAGGTTCTTATTGACAGTTAAGGTCATTATTTATATTGGAATTTTACTGGACTAAAGCAGTAACATTCATATTCTGTTCGATGTCATTCCACACTCCTACCAAAAAGATAAAATTGTCCTATAAAATATAGATCCTTATAATTTTTTTTTTAATAACTCTAATGGTTTATGAGATATTTTTAGTTTAAAATAATTGTTTCCCTTGGACCAGTATATACTTTAGGGGCTTAAAAACTTTTGTATCATTCATAAACAATAAATAAATCAACTTTTGAAAAACAGGATATTATGAAAGAAAATTTAAAGTTAAGAAAATATCCTATCAATAAATAATAAATGAGAAAATACCCTATCAATTTTCTGTATGTCTGTATCAATTAAAACACAAATTATAGCAAAGAAAATGCCTTGTTAATTCATGTCTGTCTGTATTTTTTAAACATAAATTATAGCAAAGAAAATGTCACTTTAATTCATGTATATTTGTATTATTTTAAACACAAATAATAGCTGATAAAATATCTTCTCAACTTATGTATGTCTGTATTTTTGAAAATTTTATCATAGCTGAGAAAGTATCCTATCAATTCAAGTAAGTATGTCTGTATTTTTAAACACAAATTATAGCAGAGAAAATTATAGACAAAATATCTACTTAATTCATGTATGTCTGTATTTTTGAAACTTATATCATAGCTTTGAAAATATCCTATCAATTCAAGTAAGTATGTCTGTATTTTTGAAACACAAATCATAGCTGAGAAAACATCCTATCAATTTATGTGTTTGTATTATTTAAAACATAAATTATTGTGGAGAAAATGTTTCATTAATTTATGCATGTCTGTATTTTTGAAAATTTTATCATACGTTAGCTGAGAAAATATCCTATAAATTCATGTAAGTATGTCTGTATTTTTTAAACATAACATAAATTATTGCAGACAAAATGTCTATTTAATTCATTTGCGTCTGTATTATTTGAAACACAAATGATAGCTGAGAAAATATCCTATCAATATTTGTACGTCTGTATGTTTGAAACATAAATTATTGCAGACAAAATGTGTATTTAATTTATGGTTATCTTATTTAATTTATTATATATATAAACTATAACCATAGTTGATGTTGATTTGGCTGATAACACCGATATGATAGCTGTGTTAAGGCGGGAAAGATGCTCAAATCAGTGTTGCCATCAGGTACCGTTCTAACAAAGAACACAGAATATTTTTTTAGGGCATATGTCAAGGTCATAACTGTCTAAGGTTGAGAAAACCACCCTATAATTTCTGTAAATAAATCTTTCGTAAAAAACATTAAAGAATATAGAAAAAATATTCACATCTAAACAAAGATATAGTTTTGTGGTATATTCATTTTTCTATTTAACTAACCTCTGCAGCAATCCAGTAGATTGTGTACGAAAAAACAACAGCAACAAAACAACGAATAGAAAACAAAAAGACAGAGAAGAAAATAATGGCGGCAACAAATTGATTTGTAGCGGATTCCAGACAGCTGTCGGTAGAGTTTGGATCCGGTCGGATTTCTGATAAATTAGGATTTCACAATTGATTTAGTCATAGAATCAATCTGATTTATCACGATTCTATAAATCACAAACTATTTCTAGAGTTGTTTTTTTCGTAATCGTATTCAATCTTTTTTTTCATGAAATAATATTTAATATCATTGAAAAATAATAAAAGAATTGATGATAGCCAAGAGGTTAGCATGGTGCAACACTCATGATAACCAAGGTCTTTATACTGAATCTAGTGATTGTTAAAAGCCCGCAGAGATCAAATATTTTTACCAAATGTAGATGATGTGAAAAGTGGTTGATCTGCCTGTTTGTAATCTCTCTAATATTCTTGTGTTTTTCTAGGAAGTAACTGAAAGGAATAGGGTTCAAAGTATATTCATTGTAATAGCTACTTTTACGTCCTGATAATCAACAAATATGATGTAATAAGTACTGATCAACAAATATGATGTAATAAGTACTGATCAACAAACATGATGTAATAAGTCCTGATCAACAAACATGATGTAATAAGTACTGATCAACAAACATGATGTAATAAGTCCTGATCAACAAATAACATGCGAGTGTGGAGTTTGCACCCGAGCGATAGCGGGGGTAGTAAAACCACACGAGCAAAGCAAAATGCCGTTTTCCTACGAGTTGCGTACCGTACTTTATTTACGACTGTTTATTTTAATAATAAATACATAAAAGAATATTTAATAAACTTCCTGTATGTAAGTTCGTATTTCTCTTTTGATAAAGATGACATCAATTCATTAGTTCTATTTAATGACGAATTAATTATTTCTGGAGGCGTATTATTCTCCTCATTTTCGTCATAATCACTTAAATCACTCGTTGATTTTCACAAAAAAACTCGATACAAACAGTTACTTTTATTAAAAAAACATCAAATTAGTTATGTTAAGTGTAAAAAAACTAGCTAATCGTGCGTAAAGTTGAAGAATTCTTCTTCTTTACCGCACTAGGGTGGAAAAAAGAAGAATTATAAACGTGCATGCTCAATGAAAAAAACTACTAAAAGAGTCACTTTCTACCATACATCTAAACAGAGATATAATGTTTATATTTCGTATCACTCGTAGATAAAAATGCTTTCCTGTCTTCACATTCAGTCATTAAACAACACTGATAACAATTGACTTAACAAACAGCTTATTCGTACCCGAAAACAGTGTAAACAAAACTTTACGAGTTTTTCTTTACAGTGTTTCCAACTGTAGTGGTCTTAAAATATATTAATCCAGTAATGTTTTCAATCAAAATTAGGAACATAATTTGTAAAAACACTGTATTTTGAAATGAGCTTTTTTCCCTTGAAAAAACCTTACAAAAATAAACAACAAATAATTTGGGGCAAGTAGTTTAATAACTGAGTCCGCTATTTAAATGAGTGATTCATTTCAGAGCGTTGAAGCTTATAATAACAGTGAATCAGATAATTCTTGATAAAAAGTTGCGTCCCGGTACAGGTTTTTTTTTCTTTACGTTGGTATTCCAATATAATTATTTACTACGAAACCAATCACCTTGCTATTCTCTAATATGCAATAAAATGACTTGTTTTTTATTTGTACTTGTTTTATATA
>KZ652874.1:68446-88518 GCA_001010745.2 Gerris buenoi
AAAAAAAAAAAAAAAAAAAAAAAAAAAAAAAAAAAAAAAAAAAAAAACGGGGGAGTTACAATCTAAAGAACCCATTGTTCGAACACCCCTCATTGCAGAGAGAAATCATCTATAAAGACTTATCCATGTATTTCGATTTTTATTTATTACCACAGTAGTTGTAGAACAGAACTTTTGAAATGTGATTATTAAAAATGTTGATCCATCCCAGAACTATATATAACCATCATAGTAGATAACTATTGTTTCTTTAAAAACGATCCATTCATTTTTTACAAGTTTACCAAGTTACAGGTTTTTTTTAGGTCTCCGATTTCAAAAAATTCATAAAGTTATAAAAAGACGTATAAAGTTACAACTTGTAAGGGACCAACAAAATGGGCTAATTATGACCTACCACCCAAATTTTAATAAAATCTGACAAGTAGTTTTTAAGATAATATGTTGGATCTTATTAGTACTGTTATAAGTTAATATAATCATATGCGTCCAACTCTAAACACCTAAAACCACCGAAAAACTCTTAACACCTTTAATCAACTCTAAACACCTAAAACCACCAGTAAACAACTCTAAACACCTAAAACGACCAGGAGACAACTCTAACCACCTTTAATCAACTCTAAACACCTAAAACCACCTGTAAACAGCTCTTAACACCTTTAATTAAGTCAAACAACTAAAAACACCAGTAAACAGCTCATAACACCTTTAATCAACTCTAAACACCTAAAACCACCTGTAAACAGCTCTTAACACCTTTAATCAAGTCTAAACAACTAAAAACACCAGTAAACAGCTCATAACACCTTTAATCAACTCTATACACCTCAAACCACCAGAAAACAATTCTAACCACCTTTAATCAACTCTAAACACCTAAAACCACCAGTAAACAATTCTAACCACCTTTTATCAACTCTAAACACCTAAAACTACCAGTAAACAACTCTAATCACTTCTAACCAACTCTAACCACCTCTAATTACTAGGTNAAGGGGGGGCCAAAAAAAATTAAAAATAAAATAAAAAATAAAATAAAAAAGTTAAAAAATAAGAAGTTAAAAAGGAATGAGCGGTGTTTATAGGAAGGAAATAAGAAGTGAAGGAATAAGTGGTTTAGTTATTTAGAGGTTCATATAGAAAGCCAATGCGGTAGAGTTTGTAGTTCTAAAGGATTGCATGATATACCCGCTTGTTAGCCCCAGTGACAGCAGGTATTTCACAGGCAAGGTTATTCTAACTAAGGTTATAGAACTGTAAGACACCTTAATACGTAACTTATACAAACAATTCGTAACTAAACTACACTTTAAACATCCTATAAGACATTCACCTAATACACATCGTATGATAAGTATGTCAGAGTTGACTTGAGTGACTTTAAAGTAATCAGCTGAAATGTAGGGGTACGGCTAAAAGCCTAAAAGGCAATGGTTATTGATTTTGATTCAGGTTCATATTCCGAAAACAGGTGCGGGAATTGATCAGTGTTGTTAAAGGATACCTACCATTAGTTGAAGCAGGTAACTGATTGCTTATGCGGATTTCTGGATCAAATACTACCTGAATTTTCAGATCATTCTGATGCCTATCTGTTTAACGTTCGGACTATTTTGTCTATAGTTGCACTTGTTTGTAGTCTCTATCCTGAGCAGACGAGTGGATCTTAAACTTTTCGCCCATTTTCGATGTAATATGTAATTTAGCAGCTTGTTTATTAAACTTAGCTTGTCAAGCCTATTTTGACAAGTATAAGTTTGTCGGTGTATGGGTGAAGTTTGTGAGTGTGAGTTGGATGGTTTCATGTGCTGTACACAGAGCGTCGAACTTTTGTTTAAACTTGCTTGTCTCGTCAGTTTGGCGATGTATGAGTGAAGTTTGTAAGATGGATGGCTTAATATGTTGTCCACAGGGCGTCAAACGTTTGTTTAAACTTGCTTGTCAAGCCAGTTTGATGGTTTGTGAGTTGGATGGCTTGATGTTTTGTACACAGAGCGTCAAACGTTTGTTTAAACTTGCTTGTCAAGCCAGTTTGATGGTTTGTGAGTTGGATGGCTTGATGTTTTGTACACAGAGCGTCAAACGTTTGTTTAAACTTGCTTCTCAAGCCAGTTTGATGGTTTGTAAGTTGGATGGCTTAATATGTTGTCCACAGGGCGTCAAACTTTTGTTTAAACTTGCTTGTCAAGCCAGTATGATGGTTTGTGAGTTGGATGGCTTGATGTTTTGTACACAGAGCGTCAAACGTTTGTTTAAACTTGCTTGTAAAGCCAGTTTGATCAAGCAAGAATGATCGTGAATAACCTTAAATTTATTTAATAATGAATTAATTAAATGAGATAATATTGGATTTAATTTGACTAAATAACTATTTATAAAAAGGGTTGTTTTGTTTAGTCCAATGTACTTTTGGACAAAGGAATATCTCACTTCTGCTTTTATAAGGACAGTAACAGTCTAAAGAAAAACATTCGTTAAACCTTCTTTTGATTGTTACTCCTCTCTGTTTTTTATAAGAGGAATAACAGTCTAAAGAAGAACTTTCTTTACACCTTCTTTAGATTGTTACTCCCCTCTTTTTTTTATAAGAGGAGTTATAACAATATGAAGAAAAACATTCGTTATACCTTCTTTTGATTGCTACTTCCCTCTGATTTTTTGTAAGGGGAGTAACAGTCTAAGGAAGTGCCTGAAATTTTAGAGATTACCATTTATCTACAATTTATAACAGCACCATTTTTCTTTCGCCACTCAAGCGAACTACCTTTATTAAGATATAAACTAAAATTTAATCTAGGCCGAGTTGAAAAGCATATCATGTATATTGGATAGCGTAGGTGATATTAAACATAAAAAAAAAATTAAGACATGATTGGCTGAAGAAATAGAGACAGAGGGAGATATGCGGCAAGGTCGGCCTTGCATGCATTCTGATCTGAACCCAATGAATTGAGCAATACCTGAAAGATATGAACACCTACACATGCACCTTACATTACCTGANATCTATTAGAATGACATTATATATTTAACAAAATGTCTAGATTAAGATCTATTAGAATGAAATATATTACACATTTAACAAAATGTCTGGTTTAAAATCTATTAGAATAACATTATACATTTAACAAAATGTCTGGATTAAGATCTATTAGAATGAAATATATTATACATTTAACAAAATGTTTAAATTAAGATCTATTAGAATAAAATATATTATACATTCAACAAAATATCCAGATTAAGATCTATTAGAATGAAATATGTTATACATTTAACAAAATTTCTAGATAAAGATCTTTTAGAATGAAATATATTTTACATTTAACAAAATGTCTAGATTAAGATCTATTAGAATGAAATACAATAATACATTTAACAAAATGTCTAGATTAAGATCTATTAGATTGAAATATATTTTACATTTAACAAAATGTCTAGATTAAGATCTATTAGAATGAAATATAATTACATATTTAACAAAATGTCTAGATTAAAATCTATTAGAATGAAATATAACTACACATTTAACAAAATGTCTAGATTAAGATCTATAAGAATGAAATATATTATACTTTAAAAAAAATGTACAATTTACATTCCAGTAGTTGGGGATATCTTAAGTTCATTCAGCGAGCCCAAGAGTGGCTCTAACTGGCCATCTGCGTAATTGGGATCTCTTAATAGGCCTACTTCTGTAACATTGACTCATAACTATCCTAATTAGGCATTCAAATTAGGATTGTTTGGACGATTGTTTAGGACGATAGGATATCCCAGGGATTTCTAACCACCTTTATCTACCTCTAACCACCTCTAGATCAGTTGTGATACTTGGACGTAGTCTACAATTTTTATAATATTTAATATTTTCGCCTAGATACTTAAACTTACCAACTTTAACTGCACCATGGTTGCGATCAAAATTTTATTTGTAAAATTTGAATTCTCTATATTTTAATTTTCTTATAATTATACGTGCATTTCGTTTATTTTCTCCCCCTTTCTATTTTTTAATTATATCTTATAGAAACTATGTTCAGAAAAACAAATATAAAACTAAATAATAATTATTAATTACTATTTTTAAAAGAAGCTCATAAATCACAGTCATTTTTTAGTTAACTTAAGTAAATGCCTATCAAGACAAAATTCCCTGTTATTTTTTCTGGTGAAAGTTCCATCCGTTGTTTTGTTTATGGTATTTAAATGTTTTTTTTTGTTTTTTTTGGTTTTGGAAAGTATCTGATATCTTTTATTCTTTCATGACAGCATTGAAAACCCTTGACAGAATATAATAAAGATTGGACAGCTCTAACAATACTTCATCCTGGTTTTTTTTTTTTTTTTTTTAAAAAATGCAACTGGCTGTAGAAAAACTTTTTACTGAAAAGTAGAAAAGGTTGAAGCTGAATTTCGTGCAACTATTACATTTACAACTGCTTCGATTTGCTTTTGAATGATTTCTTGTGTAAGGTTTTCTATAGTTGAGTAGGTATGTAAGAGGAAAAAAAACCTTTTGAGGTAAAATACATGAAATATGCAAATAATTTTGATGGAAACCTTAATAGGAAGTAAGTTTGAGCTTATTGTGCCGGCTAAGAATGTCTTCTAGGTAAAGTCTTTTGCTGCGCGTAATTTTAATAATTACAGNTGTTGCCTAGTTAGCTTTAATATTTTTTTTTTTTCTAAACAAAGAACCAATAATTTAGTTTGCATTATTATTATTCAATTTTTTTCTAAACAAAGATTCAATAGTCTTTTGCCAAGCGCTGTTCTGTTTCTTCAATGTAGTACACTTATTCTTCAAACTAATCGATTTCTCTATAATGTACCCAATAATAGTAATGCAGAATCTAATAATAGTAATAATCCATAGCATTTCATATAAAATACGTCACAAAAACACTATTGATTTTTAGAAATCATATTAGTATTACTGACATATACCTTAGGATTGTAATGCATGGTTATACTGACGTATGTACCATTTCTAATGAATATTTTTTATACGTCATTCTATGTAAATATCAATGTAGAATTCTTAACATGCATATTAACCATTATCGGTAAATTGAAGTATTGCCAACATATTTAAGTTTAGAAATTAAATTCACTAATATAATCGTACAACAGAGAAAGTCTGGTTAACTTAAAGTGAAGTTTAATAATTACATTTGCTAATAAGATTATGAATGTAGAAAGTTTTGCCAACTTGATGTAATTTTGGCAAATGAAGTTAGAAAGATCATTGATCATTGATCGTAAATCATTAGTAAGATAATGAAATTCACTTATAAAGGTTGTAAAGTAGAGAAAGTTTAGCCAACATAATAAATAGTAATTTAATTCACTATAATAACGCAAAAATGTAAAATTAGATTATTAAGTCTTTGTTTAAAATAACAAAAAATTTAATAATAATAAAGCTAATTAGACTATTGGGTCTTTGTTCAAAAAAAAGTGGAATAGTAATAATAATGCTAACTAGATTATCGGATCTTTGTTTAGAAAANCTGTTTTTAAATGATAGAGGAAGAGCTCAAGAATGGCCAACAAGAAGTTTTTTATGTTCTCTTGAGCCTGCCAGTTTAAAACAAGGTGTGGCCGAAACACGTGCTAAATACTTTTGTAAATAATGGCGGGAAAAGTGAAAATGTACACCTTGTTATTGTACCTTAATAGTTTGTGTAAACAAAAACAGTTTTAAAAAAAAGGCCTACAGTTTGCATTGTTTTATTATCATTGTCATTATTGTAAGGACCGGTTGTTTGGAGTCAAACCAACTTTTGTTTCTTTGTTGACTCTATTGATTAATGTTTTATAGTTTTTAAAGTATACCTTATGATGGCACTTCTTTAGATTGTTACTCCCCTTATTAACAAAAAAGAGGGGAGTAGCATTCTAAGGAAGGTGTACGGAATGTTCTTCTTTAGACTGTTTCTCCCCTTATAAAAACAGAAGTGTGATATTCCTTTGTCCCAAAGTATATTGGACTAAATATCCCTTTGTCTTAATAGTTATTTAGTCATAGTCATTTATATTCTAAAACAACATAGGGGAGTAACAATCTAAAGAAGTATCCCTTAAGGTCAAAGAATTCGCAAACTTTAGCCTCATACCAAGGTTATTTGTCCGATATATTATCTGTTAAGGGTTCGAATACTGTGTCGGTATAGCATTTTTTTATCAATGATGATCATATCAAGTGAATATGTGATAATGCCGATCCCAACTGTATGGAAGCAAAAATAAGCACAAACAAACTTGAACAAGAACGGACAAATAAGCATAATCAATGCACCGTGGACGCAATAATAAGCACATACAAGTCTGAACAGGAAGGAACAAACAAGCATAATCGATGCACCGTGGGCGCAATAATAAGCACATACAAGTCTGAACAGGAAGGAACAAACAAGCATAATCGATGCACCGTGGGCGCAATAATAAGTACATACAAGTCTGAACAGGAAGGAACAAACAAGCATAATCGATGCACCGTGGACGCAATAATAAGCACATACAAGTCTGAACAGGAAGGAACAAATAAGCATAATCGATGCACGGTGGGCGCAATAATAAGCACATACAAGTCTGAACAGGAAGGAACAAATAAGCATAATCGATGCACTGTGGACGCAATAATAAGCACATACAAGTCTGAACAGGAAGGAACAAATANAAAATAAAATATTAATTATTAAAACTAACTAGATTATTGGGTCTTAGTTTAAAAAAAATAATATTTAAGTTCCCAGTAATTTAGCGACCCCTCCAGTAAATATAACATGACCACAATGTGCACAAAATCTATTTTAAAAAAAAATCATTGTTTATCAAATGTCTAGGTAGATGCGTTCATATGTAAATATGAATAATATTAACACAGTTCCGTCTACGTGTAAGTTATGATAAATGCCCGTGTACTAAATTTGTCGAATTTTTTTTCATATGTGGAAATTTTGTTAAGTGCAGTTGTGCAAACACTACAAAATTTCATTCGCAATATTTGTTCAATATCTTTTCTGACCTTATTAGAAATTTAACTATTTTAAAATTAATTCGAATTATTTACGTAAATAAATTCGTGATCTCTTTTTTTAACAAATTTCTTTCATCACATTTGATTGAATACAAAAATGAATTTTATTTTTGTATAATGTTTAATAATGTAATGTATTTAAAAGTCTGTAATATAGTGTTTAATGTAATTAATGTTGAATAAACTCATCTATTGCACAATTAAAGTCAGCAATTCTTTATTTTTTATCCTCCAATAGTTAGTATGCAATGTAGTGTTTAAATGCTATGTCATCAGATAAAGTAATTTATTGAAATGTTCATTCTAAAACAACTCATTTAAGATACAATTAAAGTCAATTTTTTTATTTTTTGCATAATAATTAGTTTGTAATGTAGTGTTATGATTTTAAATGCTATGTTACTTGATGATGTAATGTATTGAAATGTACATAGCAACACAACTCATCTATTGTACAAGTGTAAAGTCAGCAATTCTTTATCTCTTATCTTACAATAGTTAGTTTGTAATGTAGAGTTGCGATTTTTAATGCTATGATACTTGATGATGTAATGTAACGAAATGTACATTGCAACACAACTCATCAACTGTACAACTATAAAAGTCAGCAATTCTTTAACTTTTATCCAGCAATAGTTAGTTTGTAATGTATAGTTTACATGCTAAGTTATCTGATGATGTAATGTATTGGAATATACATTGCATCAACTGTACAACTATAAAGTCAGCAATTATTTATATTTTATCTTGCAATAGTTAGTTTTCTGTTGTTTGTTACCTGTTGAAATAATTTATTGAAATTTACATTATAAAACATCTCATCTATTGTACAACAAGGCCCCTCCGCACACGGAGCAACTCAAAACAAACTCAACTGGAAACTCAAGTCATTTTTGAGTAGACGAAAGCAAACCCAGTTTGTAATGAGTTGCTCCGTGTGCGGTGTCCCATTCAATTACACAGGTTGAAACTGATAGCCAACTGGTTGGTGATTTGAGTTTGTAATCAGTTTTGTTTTGAGTTGCTCCGTGTGCGGAGGGCCTCAAGTTAAAAATCCACCTTTTCTTTTAATTTCTATCTCAGTATATAAGTTTGTTTTTTACATTAACGCCAGCTAAAAATGTATTCATTTTTTTCCTTCAATTGTCTCTATAGCGAGACGTCTGTTGTTATTCTATTCTATTTTTTTTAGCTATAATATTATGCTATTATGCTATAATTAAATCTAATTATGCTAAGTCTTTATTGAGACAGAAGACTATTTTAATAAAGCACATCTGACTACAGAATAGATTGGCCAATTCCATGCCATATTCCTTTCAACTAAATTCTTTTTTATTTTGCATTGCCAAGGTCGTATATATCCCGACTTCATGGGGCGTATATTCAAACCACGTATATCGGAGTATATAAGCTTTATATATATCTATATAGTTCTATACTATCTGCGCCTACCTGTTTGTTAATTCTTTACCTGAACAGACCTTTCCTTTAGAGAACAATATGGCAACTATATATATATATATATGTTTATTATANAACAAACAAGCATAATCGATGCACCGCGTGGACGCAACGATAAGCTGATACAAGTCTGAACAGGAAGGAACAAATAAGGATAATCGATGCACCCTGGACGCAATAATAAATTATATCTAGCAAGAATGAATGCAAGTTTAAACAAAGCAGTGTGGACGCTACGATAAGCACAAACAAACCCGAACAATTAAGCCAATACAAAGTAGCGTAGACGCAACAAAAAGCACAAACAAGCTAGTGAACGCAAATAAACTAATCGGTGTGGAAGCAATAATACATACAATTAAGGTAGTATAAGCAAGAACAAACGTCCAAAAACAAAAAAAAACAAAAAAACAAATGACATGAATGAACAAATAAGCATAAACGAAGCAGTCTTGAAGCAATAATAAATACAACTGAACTCAAAACAAGAACGAGCAATCGGGCTCAAACGAAGCAGTGTGGACGCAACCATGAGCACTAACAAGCCTGATCAAGAATAAGTAATCAAGTAAAAACGATGCAATGGGACGGACGCAACAATTAGCACAAACACGTTGCTACCACACAGATTCGTACTTACGTTCATTATGAAAGTACGAATCTGTGTGGAAGCAACGGGCAACAATTAACACAACATTGTCCGAATAAGCCCGCGTAAACGAGCATTAAAGAATTAATGTGGATGCAGCAATAACACAAATGAAGCAGTAGGGAGGCTATAGCCATCACAGACGAGCCCGAACAAACATAATGGACGCAATAACCAACACAAACTATTCAAAATCAGAACGAATAAAAAAAATATATATATATGTGCGAGGCTCTCACACATTAGAAGTGAAACTTAAGTTCTAGAATGCATTGCTCTCTTTCATTTTTTGGCCAATTTATTATTTCAGGATTAAGAAATGGTTATGGGAAATTAAATTGAAAAAAATATGCTTCACTAAGGCAACCACATTTATTCCAATAACAATCAATGGTTTTTTAGATTTGCTGGTCTTTAAATAGATATGATACAATTAATCTGTAAATGTTACTCTTGGACGAGTCTCGAATCGCAAACTTCGTTACACGATTTCTCTATATGAAAAAAATCACTCTACCGCCAAAGAAGTTTCACTTAAAAAAAAAACAAAAAGCGTTATTTATTTATAGTCGGTATGTTCTTTAAGGAAGAGTATTAAAATTTATTCGTATTTAATTATGTGTTATTGTGTATATAAGTACTTGCGTTAATTCTTGAGTATATAGATGGAACTTTAACGGGCACTAAACTTTGGTGGAGTTCACTCAAGCTATCATTTGTATGCTCGAATGCTCAGACTCAAATATTATTGTTTGGGGTTTGTGTGTTATAGTTATATCATATAAAAGGCGTTAAGAGGAATACAAAATGGCACTAGACGGTAGAAAAGTGCACACATGTCGCTTAGAACAGAAATTGTATTGAGGCTGTAAAGGGGCCCACACACTTACAGTTTAACTGCAGGCCGTTATCTTATACGATTATCGCAAGGCCAAAATCTCAGACCACCACACATTAACAGTCCACCGCCTGCAGGCAATCGTAAAGAACTACAGATCTGTGCCTGTATGCACCACACACTGTGCGATNGGATACTTATACTTTCTCATTTTAAGACTTGAAATTTAGTTGCTTGATTAGGAAGAAAAGAGTGACTTCTCTTCACTATAAGAATCCACCAAAAGTGCTTTTGATGGAATCATATCTTATTTAGCTGGTTAGCTTCATTATTTGTTTGAAACATACTGTTCCAAAACAGTAGGATAAGATATTTATAACTTTTAATTTAAAGAACAAAACTGGGAGGGTGAACGTTGCCTTGAAAGATAAGTGGGGATAGAGTTAGATGTGGCCTAGGAAGTAGTGGTGGGGGCGGCCTAAGACACCCCATACCTACTGCTATATCATATGTCATTAAATCTGTCAGGAATTTTCTTGTTCAAAACAACACTATCAAATAAATTGATCGATTGACCGATTGTTAAACATTTTTGATGGACATTATCTGTTCTAAAACAGCTACTGGTTATAAGACTGATATTGCAGAAAGGTATCGGATTTAATTTACAATTTACACTCCTGTTTTGTTTTAATAGATAAAGTCTCACGAATAGTAAAAAGCCTATTTAGTATTTGGATAGTTATCTGAAAAGCTTTTTAACTTAAAATTAGAAGTTGAAGCCTTCAAAATAATTTCATTTTTATGGCTATAATGAATATTATAGTTAAAAAGTTAAAAAAAAAAAATACAATATTTCTATTAGTTGACTGGCTGATATGCTTTAAATTTGGCATGCATATTTACAACTTTTAATTTAAAGAACAAAACTGGGAGGGTGAACGTTGCCTTGAAAGATAAGTGGGGATAGAGGTAGATGTGGCCTAGGATAAGAAATAATAACTAATTTTAAAATAATAATGAGTAAATGAATGCAGGATATTAAGAAACTTTTTTTGAACTTTAAAAACAAAAAATTAGCTCAAAAAAAAGAAAAAATATTCTTAATTAGTTCATAACTTTTATTTGTTATTTTAACGCAAATAAGTAAAATTTGATCGTGTAACTTGATCAAACAGAATTTTAACTCAATAGTGTTAAAAAAGAAAGAAGTTGCTCCATTGAAAGCAATTTTATTATACAAAGTAAGCGTTTGACGACTTTTTAACTATAGATCGATTTGTCTGTTTGGTAGTGAAGATAACTACTAGTGGTTGAATGTCGTATGAAGTTACTTTTGTAGGGAGATTTAAGTAGGGATAATTGATTAAAGTAGGGAGATTGTATTCTCAATTAAATGACTCCAATGTTCATCTAGAAACTATTATTTAATCTTAACAACTAGACTCCACTTAATCATATTGTGCTCCTAATTTACTTCGATTAAAAAGACACTGGTAACTTCTGTCTTTTCATCAATAGGTCAAGATTGAGGTCACTAGTTCGATCCCATACTTTAGCACTTTGATTTATATAGTTTACAATTGACCACACCGTATTCGTTTTTGTGGTACATTGGCTGTGTAAAGTGACTAAACTCTGTATGAGTTAGTGAACAAAAATGTCTGTCGATGTAATGTATTGAAATGTACATAGCAACACAACTCATCTATTGTACAAGTGTAAAGTCAGCAATTCTTTATCTCTTATC
Source organism: Gerris buenoi (assembly GCA_001010745.2). NCBI lineage: Eukaryota > Metazoa > Arthropoda > Insecta > Hemiptera > Gerridae > Gerris > Gerris buenoi. The sequence goes on from KZ652874.1 coordinate 80,196, forward strand.
TTACAATAGTTAGTTTGTAATGTAGAGTTGCGATTTTTAATGCTATGATACTTGATGATGTAATGTAACGAAATGTACATTGCAACACAACTCATCAACTGTACAACTATAAAAGTCAGCAATTCTTTAACTTTTATCCAGCAATAGTTAGTTTGTAATGTATAGTTTACATGCTAAGTTATCTGATGATGTAATGTATTGGAATATACATTGCATCAACTGTACAACTATAAAGTCAGCAATTATTTATATTTTATCTTGCAATAGTTAGTTTTCGATGTAGTATTTAAATGCTATGTTACCTGTTGAAATAATTTATTGAAATTTACATTATAAAACATCTCATCTATTGTACAACAAGGCCCCTCCGCACACGGAGCAACTCAAAACAAACTCAACTGGAAACTCAAGTCATTTTTGAGTAGACGAAAGCAAACCCAGTTTGTAATGAGTTGCTCCGTGTGCGGTGTCCCATTCAATTACACAGGTTGAAACTGATAGCCAACTGGTTGGTGATTTGAGTTTGTAATCAGTTTTGTTTTGAGTTGCTCCGTGTGCGGAGGGCCTCAAGTTAAAAATCCATCTTTTCTTTTAATTATTATCTCNAATTGACCACACCGTATTCGTTTTTGTGGTACATTGGCTGTGTAAAGTGACTAAACTCTGTATGAGTTAGTGAACAAAAATGTCTGTCTGTAAGTCTGTGTTGAGGTGAGGAGAGGAGCCTTAACTACTAGGCTGATATGCTTTAAATTTGGCATGCATATTTACAACTTTTAATTTAAAGAACAAAACTAGAGGGATGAGCGTGGCCTTGAGAGAGGAATGGGGATAGAGGTGACTGTGGTCTAGGAGGTAGTGGTGGGGGTGGTCTAAGAGTCCTGTCTCCTACTACTATTCTTTAAATTTATTTTTACTTATGTCAATTTTATTTTTTTGTTTCAGGGGGAAAATAAGCGATTAAAAGCGAAGAAAAAAGAAGAAGTCAGCGAGAAACCCGAATTGTTTCTCGGCGCAATTTTTTTATACACTTCCAAATATCGACGCAGACCCTACGAACTGACAGCGTTTCGAAAGCACCACGCATTGCCTGCAGCATCGACATACCTAGTGTCTTCTAGTGATGCTCAATAGATTAGTAAGGTAGTCATATTCATGTTAGGATGTATTTCTTCGAGTTTGCATAACTAAAGTCATTTGAAGAGATTTATGGTGGTTAGAGGTGTTTAGAAGAAGCAAGAGATGGTTAGAGGTAGTTATAGGTGTTTAAAGGAGCCAAGAGATGGTTAGAAGTGTTTAGCGGTGGCAAGATGTTGTTAGAGGATGCAAGAGGTGGTTAGAAGTGTTTAGCGGCGGCAAGATGTGGTTACAGGATGCAAGAGGGGGTTAAGAGGTGATTAGAGATGTTAAGAGTTGATTAAAGATGTTAAGTGGTCTTGGTCTTTAGAGGTGGTTAGAAAGAGTTAACCGTTTTCTGGGATGGTTGGAATTAGTTACGAGCCATTGGGAATGGTTATGGTCTGTTTTGGGATAACTGAGCCTTTAAAATTTGAGTTTATTTTAACTTTGAGAATGACTTAGAGCATTGACCCCTTGAGTTCCTAGAAAATCTGAAGAGGAAGAAGTAATATTAAATATATAGTTCGATATAATAAATTAGAAAAAATTGTATAGCTGCTATGTGCTAATAGGAAACTTATACTTTCTCATTTTAAGACTTGAAATTTAGTTGCTTGATTAGGAAGAAAAGAGTGACTTCTCTTCACTATAAGAATCCACCAAAAGTGCTTTTGATGGAATCATATCTTATTTAGCTGGTTAGCTTCATTATTTGTTTGAAACATACTGTTCCAAAACAGTAGGATAAGATATTTATAACTTTTAATTTAAAGAACAAAACTGGGAGGGTGAACGTTGCCTTGAAAGATAAGTGGGGATAGAGGTAGATGTGGCCTAGGAAGTAGTGGTGGGGGCGGCCTAAGACACCCCATACCTACTGCTATATCATATGTCATTAAATCTGTCAGGAATTTTCTTGTTCAAAACAACACTATCAAATAAATTGATCGATTGACCGATTGTTAAACATTTTTGATGGACATTATCTGTTCTAAAACAGCTACTGGTTATAAGACTGATATTGTAGAAAGGTATCAATTTACACTCCTGTTTTGCTTTAATAGATAAAGTCTCACGAATATTAGAAAGCCAGGTATTTGGATAGCTATCTGAAAAGCTTTTTAACTTAAAATTAGAAGTTGAAGCCTTCAAAATAATTTCATTTTTATGGCTATAATGAATATTATAGTTAAAAAGTTAAAAAAAAATGCTATATTTCTATTAGTTGACTTATAAATCTTCAGTCTAAAAATGGAGTTTCTTATTGAGGAATGAAGAAAGATGTATCTTCACAAAAAATTCCACCATAACTGTGTTTGATGGAGTCTCGTCTTGCATTTCTATTTCTTCTAATCTTTTTTTTAAGATATTGGACTATTGATTAAAATTAATTAAATAAGGTTGAACTTGTTTTTTAATTGACTATAATGCTTCCGTAAGCATGGTTTTATGTTCTCTAAAGTAAATATTAAAGTATTCCGTAAGTAATTTTGTACTTACGTAAACATTCTTCCACACTTATAGTATTTTTTTTTCTTTGTGTCCGTAAGCAGTTATAAAGATAATTTAATAATTACATTGTACTTTTCAAAATAAAATAAATAGTACATCACACATAGCCAAGAAACATTTTAATAGCAAAATTATCACATTTTTACCTTCATGCAAGGTTATCTGAACTGGTGGAAGGTTATTGGAACTGACATGGTACAGTTAAGTATCTTTACCTGTCTGTTGTGGATGGATTGCTCATGCTTACTGCTTTAAAATTCGTAACATAACCTTTTTTACTGACATGTAAAAGACCACTTTACTATTAACTAAATTGTGAAATGGTGTTTAAATTGCATAGCGACCAAACATAGAATAAAATATGTTACGATTCCCTAGAAGTCTTAAGCCTCATCATGATTTGCGAATACGAACCGAGCAAGGAGCAGAGTATTGGTATCTGCGCAGGTCCTGTTTGAGGAGCGCATGCGCTCCTTTGGCTGGGCATGCGCAGTCTAATACGCTGCTTATTGCTCGGTTTGGGTTCACCAATCTAGACGAGGCTTCAATGATAACGTGACTTTAAGATATGCACAGTGCTTTTCAACATAAAATAAATAATTACGTCTTCGTAAACAGTTATAAAGATAAACAATAGTAAGAAATACATTAAGCACGTCTCCGTAGTTTAAGTTAAGGTTAAGTTGGCGTACTAAAAAATTATTACTGTATATTTACGCTATGGTTTTTTCCCCCAATGAATATGTTACCGTCAAATTATAAATATATTTAAATTGAAAANAAAATAGATTTCTTTATATAATTATCGAATTTGAGTCAAAAGTTATAGATTATAGATGTTTCTTGTCGGGTGAATTGCTTATGCAGGAAAAGGAATATAGATGAAGCAGACGCACATTCTGGATCTGTTATCTTTGATATGTTATCAATCTTGGACTATTCTTAACTTTAGGGGACGGGATATCTCTCTTTTTAGCAGTTTAACCCCCATTATGGGACCGAAACCCGAAAAAACGGAACTTAATTTTTTTTTTTTTTTTTTACAATTATTGGGAACTTCTATCGAAATTGTCAAAAATTGGCTCAAATACAGTGGTGAAATATGGCTCATTTTAGTCGGGCTTGAAGAGTTGACATCAAATCACCATTTTTTTCTTTTTTAAGGCCTCATAATGCCTTAAGGGCTATCTAATTTAAGTTGTCACCTTAACAGCTGATCTGGGGCAGAGAGCCAAATAATAAAACTTTATTCTCTTTTAATGGGGATTAGAATTAAACCCGGTTCTTCTACTCCGAAAGCATGAATAGCAGCAATAAGCTCCTACCAGGGACTTACGGTACTTCTTTAGATTGTCACTCCCCTATGTTTTTAGAATATAAATGACTGACTAAATAACTATTAAGACAAAGGGATGTTTAGTCCAATGTACTTTGGGACAAAGGAATATCACACTTCTGCTTTGATAAGGGGAGTAACAGTGTAATGAAGAACATTCTGTACACCTTCTTTAGATTGTTACTCCTCTATGTTTTTTTTTATAAGTGGAGTTACAATCTAAAGTAGTACCCAAATTTCATCTATAGTCTTAAAGAGTTTTTTGTTACTTTCCTTGTGTGTTTAAATTTCACCTATACACGGTCAAACTTATCAGATAAGCTCACAAAAATTGAAAAATACTAATTTATTTATACTTGAATCTGTTGATATATATTTTATCTTTAAATTTATGAGTACGTTTTCTCGATGTCAACTCGACTCAAAATCGCTTGGTTTTTTCGGAAAAAAATGTGTGTCTTTAAAGTAAATTTTGCCTATTTTACTACGTTTTTAGTAGCTTGCTTTCTTGTTTGTTTGTTTGTTTGTCCGGTACAAATCTTGTAATCGATTTTTAACTAACTTTCCGAGTAGCTAGACATTTGAAACTTTTAACATAGCTCAGAACACGATGACAATGCATTATTATAATACTTTTAGCCATCTTTCAGCAGAATTCGTTTTCAGTAAATTTTACTGTATGAAAAGTTAATTCGAAAAAAATCCGCAAGTTATTTTCTTTGTTATGACATATCCCATATTTACAATCTTCACTTTGACAGGTTTCAAATATATGATTTATGACAGAAAATTTAAAAACGTAGTATATAAAAAGTTCTTTTTATCGTGCAATATTATTTAATCAAATTTCCATCAATTCAGATAATTTTTTGAAGTATTTGAGAATCTGAAAAATGGGAATCATTTTCAGGATTTTTTGTGAAAACAGCTAGAAGTTTATTAATAAATTATTATTGATAAGTTATTGATTTTGAACAGAAAACAATAATAAATAAATAAAACAAGATTGTTTTATTAATTCCAGCTTTAAACACCTACGCATACATTTTTTTAATTTTAATAATATTTCAATATATATATAATACAAGAGAGAATGTCATTTTGAATTTTTACAAAAGAACATGTCGAAATCATCGGGAACAGGATAATTTGATATTCAGTCCGTTCTAGAGAAATCGAAATCCGTGGCAGTGGATTTTGTTAAACAGATAAAAAACGAAGGTAGTTATAAATGCCAAGAACTGAGAGAGGATTTAGAAGAAAAGGCTGGTTACAAACGGACAGACAAACACGACGTGGGAGGATTTGGGCGGGAACAAGTCTGCTAGGTTTTTACCTCTTTCTAACTTCGTAGCGGATTTCGTAACTATCAGCTCCAGCTGATACGTAGAATGCGTATTTAGTTCAAACTACGCAGCTATTAGCTACCGAATGTTTATTGATTACATCTGAATCAATTATTGATTAAAACTCAGAAGCTCAATCTGTTCTGTTATTAATATTGAATTAAATAGATTTCTTTATATTATTATCGAATTTGAGTCAAAAGTTATCGAATATAGATGTTTGGATGTCGGGTGAATTGCTTATGCAGGAAAAGAAATGTAGATAATGTAGACGCATATTCTGGATCTGTTATCATTTATATGTTATCAATCTAGGACGATTCTTAACTTAAGGGGACGGATTTCCTCGTTATTTTGGGACCAAAAGCCGAAACTTTTTGTCGCAATCAGCTCTCCAGGTCCCAACAAATTAAGACATTTGTTTGCCACTTTTAATTTTTGCTTCCGAGCTTACTGAAGGTAACAGAAGCTATGAGATCGTTCTGAAGAACGAAATTATTTCATGTCTCCGATTTCAAAAATTCCAAGACAGAAACCCATTTCGGACATCAGGGAAAATTTTTGGTTCCCTGTCTGTCTGTCAGTTTGTCGTCTAAATTTTTGCGAACCTACATATATCTTAAGAACTTTGTAAATTTGAATGATAAGTCATAATTAGCCCATTGTTGGTTCCATATAAATTTAAACCTTCTGCACGCATTTGTTTCTCTTCAACATACACAATATAAACACACAATACTCACAAACATACATTTATTTTTACCTATATCTTCGATTGAACTCATCTGATTTTTATGAAATTTGGATGGTTTGTCGAAAGTAGAGATCAGATAGCACCAAATTAATTTCAACCGTCTGCGCTTTTTAACTTTTGCTTAATTGATGCTTCAATTAATGTAACAAAATAAAAATTGGTTTAAGGTATTAAGAAAAGGAAAAACAAATAAATGAGACAATAATGGCTTGTAAATGCAGAAAAACAATGAAGTATGTGACAGAATGTGAGAAAGTTATGAGCCACACTAATTGGCAGTCTATTTTGGACATTATTAGGAATTTCCATGGAAATGGTAAAAAGAACTGACACATTGGAAGTGGTGAAAAGGAAGACAAAACAGTGGTGAAATATGGTTCATTTTAGTCGGGCTTGAAGAGTTGATATCGAATGGCCATTTCTTTATTTATTTACGGCTCCATAATGCCTTAATGGCTATCTTATTTGTCACCCTAACAGCTGATCTGGGGCTGAGAGCCAAGAAATAGAACTTTGTTTTCTTTCAATGGTATTGGAATCGTACCCGGATCTTCTAAATACAAGAGAGAATGTCATTTTGAATTTTTACAAAAGAACATGTTGAAATCATCGGGAACAGGATAATTTGATATTCAGTCCGTTCTAGAGAAATCGAAATCCGTGGCAGTGGATTTTGTTAAACAGATAAAAAACGAAGGTAGTTATAAATGCCAAGAACTGAGAGAGGATTTAGAAGAAAAGGCTGGTTACAAACGGACAGACAAACACGACGTGGGAGGATTTGGGCGGGAACAAGTCTGCTAGGTTTTTACCTCTTTCTAACTTCGTAGCGGATTTCGTAACTATCAGCTCCAGCTGATACGTAGAATGCGAATTTAGTTCAAACTACGCAGCTATTAGCTACCGAATGTTTATTGATTACATCTGAATCAATTATTGATTAAAACTCAGAAGCTCAATCTGTTCTGTTATTAATATTGAATTAAATAGATTTCTTTATATTATTATCGAATTTGAGTCAAAAGTTATCGAATATAGATGTTTGGATGTCGGGTGAATTGCTTATGCAGGAAAAGAAATGTAGATAATGTAGACGCATATTCTGGATCTGTTATCATTTATATGTTATCAATCTAGGACGATTCTTAACTTAAGGGGACGGATTTCCTCGTTATTTTGGGACCAAAAGCCGAAACTTTTTGTCGCAATCAGCTCTCCAGGTCCCAACAAATTAAGACATTTGTTTGCCACTTTTAATTTTTGCTTCCGAGCTTACTGAAGGTAACAGAAGCTATGAGATCGTTCTGAAGAACGAAATTATTTCATGTCTCCGATTTCAAAAATTCCAAGACAGAAACCCATTTCGGACATCAGGGAAAATTTTTGGTTCCCTGTCTGTCTGTCAGTTTGTCGTCTAAATTTTTGCGAACCTACATATATCTTAAGAACTTTGTAAATTTGAATGATAAGTCATAATTAGCCCATTGTTGGTCCCATATAAATTTAAACCTTCTGCACGCATTTGTTTCTCTTCAACATACACAATATAAACANAAAATGTAATAGAATATTTTTATTATTTTGTAAGACTGAAGCAAATAAATAATACATTCGTTTATACAAAATAAATTATTTATTATGTATGCAATGCAAGTATGTGTTTAAAATAAAAATATACAGGGATGTTCTGCATGCAGATAAATATATATCAGGATATATATTGATCTGGATACTTATGGGGAAGGGAGAGGGGGTTGAGGAGGAATGAGCGGAATAAAGATGTTAGCAAATCAGAAATAAAACCTCTGGTGGCGTCTGAAACCAAATTTAATAAAAATTACTTGGGACCCTAACCCTAGTACCTCTTACAGAGTTATATGGGATTTTTTCCAGAACCTACCTTATCCTTGGTTTCTTATCCCATTCTTTTTATCCTAGGTTCTTATCCCATTCTTTTTATCCTAGGTTTTTTATCCCATTCTTTTTATTCTAGGTTCTTATCCCATTCTTTTTATCCTAAGTTCTTATCCCATTTCTTTAGGTTCAGGCCTAATTTTTGCTTCTTTACTGAGGAGCAAATAGTTATTTATGCACCTAGGGATTAAAGTAAGCCATTATTCCCTGAGCAAAAAAATTGGTTCTTGAGGTGAAGCCGAAGGAACTATGATCCCTAAATCCCGAGGTGAAGCCTAGAGAGATAATTTATCGCGAGGAGAATAATGGCACTTTACTCACGAGGTACATACAATATTTTAT
>KZ652874.1:111548-134949 GCA_001010745.2 Gerris buenoi
CCGAGGATAAGTTATTTTTATGATGCATTTTGATAAAAATGCAAATAATAGGTTTGTTCCAACCACACTTCAAACTGGTTTGGAACAGTCCGACGCATGCGCAACGGACCACAATTGACCGTTTTTCGCTAATGCGCATGCGTCGTACAATTGGAAACTAGTTTGGGACTAGTTTGAAGTGTTGTTGGAACAAGCCTATTAATTAAATGTACCTACTACCTACGAAAACTGATAAATGGAAAACACTGGGCTAAGCTATTATGAACTAGTATATGGGAAATTTTGTCTGAGTTGTCTCGGACCGATTTATCTTTCTAGTTCAAAGAATGTTCTAAAACATAATCGCTAAACAAGCTTTCTTTTCACTAGATATTTTTAAGAGATCCACGACTTTTGTTTGCCGATTGCCAATGCCTGGCAATCACGATTGAACTGAAATGATTGTCGATTACCAATAAATATTTACAATTTGACGCTACCTGTTTTTTCAATTATTACCTGAGGGGAATGAAAATATTAAAGGAGTGACTCAGGAGGTCTTTAATTAAACGACATTGTGATACAAACTGAAGATTTGTGGCTCAAATGTAATAATTTTAAGGGTCAGAGGTTGTACCTTTTTTAATCTTAGCATAACAAATAAAAGCTATCAATTTTATTCTCAGAGTTCATATAACTGCATTCTAGTTGATAAATAATTATAACATCTATATCAATAGTTCAAAGCAATAATTTAATAAATTTTAATAGAAACTAATTTTCATATCACCTGTCGACTACAATTTAAAATATTCCGCTTAAAGACTGTCATTTACCACTAGTTCGCGTTTCTCCCGCTATTTCTAAAGCGCGATTGTTCTTTCAGTAATTACTGATAATAAGATAATTAGGTAAACCTTGAGCAGAAGAACACTTAATTTCACGTCCGAAAATATATTTTGCGAAGATCATTTCATTTATTACATTTTTATAAATGGTGATTATAAAATTTCTAAATGTAGATCAAATCAGTTGTTGCTCCCTCATCAATTGTTATCAATCCTTGTTATCATTTGTTATTTTTAAAAATTTAAAAATCTCTTATCAATTTCGTTTCTTATCTTATAGCATTAAACCAACATTCAAATTTTTAACAATTTATTCAATTAAATTTGAAGGTTTTTTTTTATAATATATTATATAATTCTCTTTATTTATTAAGATAATATCTTGTGGGAATTTTACATACATTTTTTGTATTATGTTGAACAGTTTTAGAAGAGTTGTACCGTCTAGTTTGATTCAGATGAGAAATATGTCGGGTTCACAAGGATTAAAATTAGCAGGGAAAGTAGCTGTTGTTACTGCTTCAACAGATGGGTAAGTTAATTTAAATTGTTTGTTTCTGACTGTTAATTTGTATATAAATATAAATTTATATCTATACAAGATAAGCTGATGTTTGAGGTGATCTTTAAAGTAAAGATAGATTACATTTTAAAAGAGAGTTATGCCTGTATAGAAAACATCCAAAGTGCTACAGGTCATAGAGGACTGTGGTTCCTATACTTTTCCAATAATTTCTTTATTGTACACGTTTCCTTTTTCCTATCCTCTTTAAGTCATCTTGGAAGATTACTCCTAAAATTACTGTGTACATACATCCAAGGTTCTGATATCTTATCACTATGGCTTTCCAATCATTGCTATTTTGCACACATCTCCTTTAGAGCACACCCATACTCTTTAGGTAATCTTGGAAGATTACTCCTATAATTACTTTATACATCCAAAGTTCTGATCTCTTATCACTATGGCTTTCCAATCATTCCTATTTTGCATACATCTCCTTTAGAACACACCCATCTTCAGATCATCTAGGAAGATTACTCCTAAAATTACTTTATACATCCAAAGTTCTGATCTCTTATCACTATGGCTTTCCAATCATTCCTATTTTGCACACATCTCCTTTAGAACACAACCATCCTCTTTAGGTCATCTTGGAAGATTATTCCTAAAATTACTTTATACATCCAAAGTTCTGATCTCTTATCACTATGGCTTTCCAATAATTCCTATTTTACAATTGTCCCCTTAAGGAGGACTCCTACACCCTCTTTATTTCAGACATCCTCCAGTCTTTTTGCTTTAGGCCTTTATTTTCTTCTAACTCTTCCTATATGTTTGTTTATCAGTTGCTTAGAGACTCTCCCATTATCTATCTTATCAACATGATGCATGTAGAATCTCCCATATTGCATAACACTGATTATTGTCTGTACATATCTCGGATTTCTTTGTTGAATTCCTTATATATATCTTCCAAATTCCTTATTCAGTCACAGCTCTTTACTAAATTCCTAATGTTGAAAACCTTGTATGGTCGCAGTCTATTAATTTCCATGATTCAGACCACACCAGAAGATATTTAGAGAATGGTCAAAAAGAACGGAACTGTTCTTTAGGTGGTTCTAAAGAAGCCTTCTAAAAAACTGGTTCCATAAAGAACCGTTCTGTAATTTAAACAGTTCTGAAAGAACTAGTTAATTTTAAATTAAGTACAGTTAAGTACAGTGAAAGATAAAAATATGAATTTAAATAAGAGAAAATAAGGATATGAAACGTCTTGAAAAAAGAAAGATGTAAGATCTGGCTCTCTGTCCAGGCCTGCTAACTCTCTATTCGTCAATATTCCCTACTCTCCATTGTCACACACAACACTGAAGATTCTTCTAAATAAAAAAATTCTTACACTCAAGCATACTAATCCTTTTTTTTTAAAATAAATAAATAATGTTCCTAATTTATTATTGTTTCAGAATTGGTTTTGCGATAGCAGAACGATTGTCACAAGATGGTGCGAAAGTTGTTATAAGTAGTAGGAAACAATCGAACGTTAGTAAAGCTTTGGAATTGTTGAAATCAAAAGGACATTCGAATGTTATCGGCACAGTCTGTCATGTCTCGAAACAAGAGCATAGATCTGCTCTGTTTAAAACTGTAAGTATGAAATGTTAATAAATAAAATACTGTTGATTCTTAACTATCTGCTATTATATGAGATATTCTCTATGACAATATATGTGTGACTATATTATATATTTTGTTTCTCTAGGCAATTGAGAACTTTGGTAAGATAGACATATTAGTATCGAATGCAGCTGCTAACCCATCTTTTGGATCTGTTTTTGAGGTATGTAAGTTTTTTTTCCTTATGGTTAGAAAATCCTTTAATTTTGAAGATATTTGAAAACAATATGTATTAAATATTGATTGTTGGTTGAAGATAGAAAAGAAAGTTTAATTATACTTTAGAGATCATTATTAGGTTGTCTCGTTTGTAATAAATAATAATGCAAAAGGATGAACGGCTAAGTGCAGTAGTTAACTATAAGTGCTTATTATACATCTAATAAATAGAGTTCGGATTTTGCATATTTGCATATCTTTTTTTTATTGCCCCAAGTGATTTTTCTTTACGAATTATGATGTTTGGAATGTACTAGACCACTTTAAATTCAAATTTAAAATTGCATATTTTGCATATTCCGGGCTTTATTGCATATAATTGCATATTTCCGGCATAAGTGTATATTATTGCATATTTTCGCATAAATGTTCTACTTTTTGAGAGAAATTTCCACTAAAGTGCATATTTTATATGATGTTTCTAGTCAAATATATATTATCTAGGTACCAAAACCTTTTAGGAATTAGAAGTCATTCACTGTGTAACGGTGCACGTACCCCCTACATTCATGAAAGAACAAAGAACATCAAATTAAAACAAAATAACACGAATAGAACATAGAATCTTAATAAATCTTGTATTAAAAAAAAATTAAATAAATAAAGGAATAAAAAGTATGGTTAGGTAGGTTAATTGGATGGATGTGCTTGCAATAATTGGCTAAAACAATTTCTGGAGTGATGGAGCTGAGTTTCAAACGCATTATCCTCAGCGCAGGACAGTCTGTTTCTACAGACATACTTAGTTTTAAAGGAATAAAAGGGATGAATACACTCCTAACAACCGCAAATATTTATGCGGTGTGTACCACTGGAACCGATCCCGCGTACCACCAGTGGTACACGTACCACAGTTTGGGAACCGCTGCTTTAGAGTATTACATTAAGGTCATATAGATGGCTTCGGAGATTTGGCAGATTTGGTCATCCCAAAAGCAAAGAGTACCCATAATTCAGAGATTGGCATTTATTAAAGCTTATTTCAGGGTCCTTCCAAATATAATTGAAAAACTGGGTCCGATTAGGGAAAGACTTAGACAAAAAATGGACGCAGTTCTCCACCGTAATCCGGACTGGACCACTGTGGAGAACGTCACCCGAATCCTGGAAGGGGCGAGGGTAGAGACGAAATAGAAAACCCCAGCTGACGTCGCTGCCCTAAAATATGTTCCAGTAGAGTCGTGCGACGTTGAAAGAACGTTTTTACGTTCAAAAATTGGTTCTTTGTGACCGCAGTCAAAATTTTAAGATTACAAATTTAGAGGAAGTCTTAATAGTTCAGACAAATTTTCTTACCGTTTCCTAAATTTAAATAATTTAATAAAAATTAATTGTAAAATAATGGTAAATTTTAATTGTTTTTAAAATATAGTCAATATCTCTATTTTTTGTGGTTATTCTTGTGTATTCTATTGCCTAATCTTTAAATGCCAGGTTTTTGAGTATTTTAAACCCTCTAAATGCACTTTACTTAGCACTATTCAATATTTATAGCTGCCTATTGGAGTTTATATATTAGGAATAAATGCATATTCAAGTGCATATATTAGGAATAATTGCATATATTTGAGATAAGTGGATATTTAAGTGCATATATTTGGTATAAGTGCATATTTGAGTGCATATATTAGGGATAAGTGCATATATTTTTGGGATAAGTGGCATATATTATGTGCATATTTCGCAATTTTCGTATGCATATATCGAGGTTTTTAAGTGCATATTGATCCAAACTCTACTAATAAAAAATACAAAAAAGCAGCGTTGTTAAAAAACATAGGTTTAATTAAAGAAATATATGTCCTTATCGTATTTAACTTAAGAACAAGAAGGTTCTGTTTCATGTTGATAGTTTACATTCATTGTTTAGTAAGTGTGGTTGATGACGATCTATCAACTAAGCCGAAAACATGATGACTATGTTTATTAATCATGCAAGATGTAGTACCAGTTATCCATCTCATCAAGTAGATGAGTAAAGTGGCCGTATAATAACCCTCGTCCTTTAATTACCTAGGATGTTGAACAGAACTAAAGAAAAACGAAACCCTTTCAGATTCAATGATCACCATTTACTATACTATTAACAGGTTTGATTCATGGAAAAGGGTTACAAATTCAAACTTGGACATGCCGATAGCTTGGTGCAGCCAAACTTAACTTTACATCTCAGGATGAAATATGATGGATAGAGATGTGTTACAACTGTTTAGGGATGGGGTATAACAGTTGAGGGATGTGTTACAACAGTTGAGGGGGATTTGGTGTAACAGTTAAGGGATGTATTACAACAGTTGAGGGATGTGTTACAAAAGTTGAGGGATGTATTACAACAGTTGAGGGATGTGGTACAACAGTTCATGGATGTGGTACAATAGTTGGTAAGTCTGATGATGTTAAGAAGTACCTGCTCCTGTAATTTTGTTGGTTAATAACTTTAAAATAAAATATTTTTAAATAGTGAAGTCTCTCTAATCCAAATTAAATTGGACTGGACCCTTTCCTCATCATTGAATGTCCGGATTAAATAGAATCAGTTTTAAAACGTCTAAGAAAAATACATGTTATTATCATAGAATTTAAGGTTTTTAGTCTCAATTTAGTATGTATGTACATTTCAAACCTAAAAAATTGATAGGATAAGCATTTTATAAGTTAATTTAGGCGTATTGTGTTACTTTTTTTTATTTGAGATCTTACTTGATAAGATGGTCTAATCTATATGCCTTCTTTTTATTTTAATTGATTTAATTTACAGTGTTCGGAAGAAGCCTGGGATAAGATCTTCGATGTAAATGTAAAGTGTACATTTCTTCTTACCAAAGAAGTTCTTCCGTACATGAGAGAGAATGGAGGTGGATCTATTGTTTACGTAGCTTCGATCGCTGCTTTTGTTCCTATTTCTGTAAGTTTAATAGATATATTAGCAATGTAATACTGTGTTTGCACACTGCAATAGGCTACATAATTTGTGAGAGACACCAAGGGATGTGCCACGCAAGTGTGACACATAGGAACTGTTCCAACATCAGACATTACGTCATAAAGATGTTGGCTTGGCATAATGACATGTCCTGCATCGTTTCGTCGTGTCTTACTCATCAGGGGCCCGACGATGGATATATAAGAATGGATATATACTTATAACTAACATTTAGATCTTAAGGACCCCACGTACAGAAAAAACTGAAAGGTATTAACGGATCTGGTCGGTCTAACTGGATTTCCGTATTGTTTGTGGTGAAAAACTGTCGTTTATTTTCTGATGCTAGTGGTCTTTTGACGCTGTCGGATTAGATTTTAAAAGGGAATAGGTTTTCCGGACCATACATGCCCATGTGGAAAAGACGGATACTTTATAAAATAGAATACACTAAATTTGATTTCTTTTTGATTCATTCTGTTATTTTTGTTATAGCTTCTTGGCGCATATTCAGTGAGTAAGACGGCGTTACTTGGTTTGACAAAGGTGTGTGCTACTGAATTAGCACCTGAGAATATTAGAGTTAACTGTTTAGCTCCGGGAGTCATCGAAACTAAATTCTCTTCTGCCGTAAGTAATCTATTTAAAGTATTTCCAGATTCATTCAATTTTCGTTTGCTATTTATTGTATCCAATATAAAATTTAAAAAGATCCAAATCAGATTGTAAAAACGAGATTGTACGAAGAATTAACAGTGAAAATCATATCAATGAGTGTTTTTGCTGACAATGAACCAAAAGATGATCGAAAATGGAACAGTCTACATAATTAATTTTACAGTTTTTAAGTTTGTTTTTGTTCTGTTTAGATGTATAATAAGAATTGATTGTTTATATTTCAGATTACTGGTAATGAGGTAGCTAGAGAGGCATCTCTGGAGATGATTCCAATGGGAAGGTGAGTTCAATTTAAAACATTTCTTTAGATTGTTACTCCCCTTATTTAAGAAACTGTGGGGAGTAACAATTCTAAAGAAGGTGTACTGAATGTTATTCTTTAGACTGTTGCTCCTCTTATTAAGCAGAAGTGTGATATTCCTTTGTCCGAAAGTACATTGGACTAAACATCTCTTAGTCTTAATGGCTGTTTAGTTAAAGTCTTTTATATTCTAAAAAAAAGTAGGGGAGTAAGAATCTAAAGAATAGTATACAGTCATACTAAATGTATATCCAATAATAAATATCTAGTTTAATTAAAATTAAATTATTATTAAACATACTTATAAAGGGTATAACAGGTGGATTTTCGTTTTCGATTTCAGTTAATATCGTGGAAACTAGATATCGCCCTGGGATTACTAATGTGGTTAAATTCTTATTTTTAATCAAAATTGTTGAAACAAGACTTCTTTAGACTGTTACTCCCCTTATAAGAAAAACAGAAGGTAGTAACAATCTAAAGAAGGTGTACAGAATGATCTTCTATAAACTGTTACTCCCCTTGTAAGAACAGAAGTGGGATATTCCTTTGTCCCAAAGTACATTGGACTAAACATCCCTTTGTCTTAATTGTTATTTAGGAATGTAAGAATAAGAATGGCTTTATTAATAAAAATTATACATCCGCTTTACATCTAATACCTTATAAGATAAGCCTACTCCAGGGCTGTAGAAGCCGTTAGGAGGATGGTTACAATTGTAAATTTATTTTTTTAAATTTAATTCAGGATTATTATTATTTTTTTTTTTTTTTTCCTTAAGGTTGTTAATAGTTTTTATTTTATTTAACTAGTAGTTCTGTGAACAGTAGACCTCGCTCGTTAAAATATCAAATCGGGGTTTGAGCTTAGGTTCAAAATTGTGTAAGAGGAAGGAAGTAAGTAGAACGTTTAGTCAGTGTAAAATCATTTTGCAATTTATTAATTTTTTCACTTTTTCCAGGGACATCGGACATAAAATTTCTCTCGGGGAGGTACCCTCTACATCCCTTTTTTTGTTTTTATNAAGTTGTCCTCAATGGCTCCCATATTGCAAAGAGAGTATCTGTGATCTATTCTACCATATCTGCAATTTACTGTTAAAAGCTGGCCTCTAGCTTTGAGAACCCAACTTATTATAAATCGGTCTTGTATAAAGGAAATATATTTTGGGACTGGTTTGTTCTTGGTCAGGGAGTAGTAATGGGCATGAAATTGAGATTGACTGGCATTGTTTAAAGCTGTTTGTCTATCAGCCACTTCACCTTAGTCACCAAGCTGGCTCTTGAGAAGAAGGAATGTATAAATAATTATGTCCATTTATATTTAAAAAAAAAAAATAACTAGGGGAGTAACAATCTAAAGAAGATACCCAAATCCTTTTATATTGTTTAGATTTTGTGGCTGGTTGTTGGCTATCGTCAAAATCTTTGGAGGTATAATTAACCCTCTTCCAGTCATTCCAATCTATCAGAAATTTGGCACATGGATTTTGTAAAATGTATGTGCCAATAAAAAACATTTTATCAAATAGGGTCACCCTTCAATTAGGGTTAACACCCACTGATTATGGACTGTGCTTGTAAAAACTAATAATTATGAATGTTACGTAAAGTTTCAAAGTGTGTTTGTATAACCAAACAAAATTTTAAATTGAAATTAACATTGTTCGAATATTTTATGATTTTAGATTTGGTTCTACTCAAGAGATGGGCTCCGTTGCTTCATTTTTATGTTCGGACGATGCTTCTTTTATAACTGGTGAAACGATTGTGGCTTCAGGAGGCATGATTTCAAGATTATAAGATTTATGACGGAGAAAAGAAAATTGTTAAAAAATACTCTTATTAAAGTAACGACATATCTTTAAGTAGAGGTGGAAAATTAGGTTATAAAGGTGTTAAATTTAAGGATTACGGTATATTTTTAATTTTTCACACTTGGCGAGATGAAAGTACACATATGACATGGTGTAAATCACGGAAACTGAGAAAAATGTAATTTAACGAAGAGTATAATTTTCTTCCATAAAAATAAGCAAAGCTAGCTTTAATAGCTTTGCTATTATGCTTGGAATGTAGCTTTACACCTTTAATGAGTAAAGCTACATTCCGACATCTACTAAATAACCGTAGTTGCATTATTTAACTGAGAATAAGCTACATCGGGAATTGTACAAAGAACAGAGATATCAGCTACTTCACCTGTCCATAATTATAATTGTTCCAACTATAGCGAACAGTAAGGTCTGTATTTCACACACAAAGAACACCTTCTAGTTGTTTGTTAAAGATTTTATTTAATTTTTAAAATTCTTCCACCTTTTTAGCCTGGCAACTTAAGGTAGTACATCTCTGCCTTTCCCAATCTACAAGACTTTATAGTGTTGCTTTTATTTTTATCGTTACTTACTAAATGACTTTTACATTGAGCTGTAGAATACGGTCTCGCAACACACTGATTTGATCAGATTACCCTTCAAAATGTATGTACAGTAGAGTCCCGCTAATCCGAACTAATTGGGACCGAACCCAGTTCGGATTAGCTAAAATTCGGATTAGGCGGATTTTTGTAAATTAATGTAGGAAAAGCTACAATTTCTGATTGGAAAAAAATAGAAGTAAGATTGAGATGTTTTGCGCTACCTCAAGTGAAAAGACCATTGAAAAACGTAGTAAGACGACTGTTTCATCTTACGATAAATTAGACGAAGCGCTTTTCCTATGGTTTTCTCAAGAAAGACTGAAAGGAATCCCTATCACTGGCCCTCTAATCCAAGAAAAAGCTCTTCAATTAAACAACCTCATGGATGGTGACGCATCATTTAGTGCAAAAACCTGTTCGGATTAGGCGGATTTTCAGATTAGCGGGACTCTACTGTATATCGAAAAGATTATCCTTCTTCGTCTTTAAAATGTATTAAACAAAGGCATATTATCACTGGAGTGATTATATCACCTTCATCACAATAGTGATACGAATTGAATAAAATAGTGTGTATCGAGCTTTGCAACCGTATTCTAAAGCTGTTCCAACACTTGTATTGTAAGGACAATTTAACGGCAGCGATATCGGTGCATAGTTTTAATCAGTTTTTAACACGTATCACCTCTCTAGGCGAACTAACTGTGATCATTGTTGGTGTTAATACTTACTGAATCAAAATTGAACTAAGTTTTGATCGGACAAAATTTTTGGAGGATTAATAAATGTAATTTTAACGAAAATTCTTTCCAGAAGTGTAATATAACTATGTTGTTCACCTTCCAAAAAAAGAAATATTTTTAAAAAAATATGAACATAAAGTGGAAAAGATTATAATAGATTTTGGTGTGTAAAGATGTTTAGAAGTTTAGATATAAAAATTTAAAAAAAAAATTCTCGACAATATTTTAATCATTTGTGATAATCTAATTTTTTATTTTATTATTATAAGTAAGATATTTTATATTTTTAGTGCAGTACTTCTTTAGATTGTTACTCCCCTACGTATTTTTAGAATATAAAAGTAATTATTTATGTATTCCTTTTTCTAGAGACAAAGGAATGTCACACTTTTGTTTTTTTAGGAGGGTAACAGTCAAAAGAAGAACATTCCGTACAACTTCTTTAGATTGTTATTCCATTCTTTTTTTTTATAAGGGGAGTAACAGTCTAAAGAAGTGTCAATAGTACAATATATATGAGATTTTTTTAAAAAACAAAATAATAATAATATTTGTTACAACAGCCCGTGATGGGTTTTGGCATGCCAAAGTTGATACAAATCATTAAAAAGATTTTATCGTAATATTTTATGAGCGAACGGATTAAAGTAATGTTTTAATTTTGATATATTTATAACATTTAATCATTTTTAAATTATGTATATGCTCAATTATTGATTGTTAATTAGTTATAGATATATTAAATGTATAATGTTATATTTTTAGTCAATTATATTGTTTAGAAATCTGTGTTATTGTAATAATTTATTTATATTAAGATACTCTTTGACCTAAAATATATTATAAGTAGTAGTAGTCTATTCCTTCCTACTAGAACGGGTAGGACGAACCACTTGTTCGAACCTTGCAATTAGGCCATCACTTAGGCCCTTTTTACGCCCCACGGTAGAGTTCCAGCCACTTCACACATCATACTGTACATTGTACCGCTGAAGCGAGTATGATGTGATCAATAGTGAGCCATATAAATAAGAGCGTCACGGGGAGGAATCGAACCCCATCTCGTTCCACTCATGATTCAGTGATGGCCGAGCAGACGTGGTTTAACCCACATGGCCACCCTGGCTCTCATATTATAAGTAAGTTTAGATGTTTTAAAGGACGCTTTGATAGAGATTACAGTTTATTATCAGGGTTGCATCTACCAAAACATACCTTAACGCTCCGAAACAGGATTTTGTTGTTTTAAGCTCAATTTTAAATCAGATAATAATAATAAACTAATCAATTTTCTATAGGAATAGAAAAAAAAGAAGATTTATTCATCAGAGTGAATTTTGTCAAAATCCTGTCAGCATTTTGAATCTTATACAGTTGACTCTCGATAACTCGAACCTCAATAACTCGAATTCCTGGATAACTCGATTTTTTTTTTCGAATCCCCTTCATTTCCTTATATTGTTTGCCTTAATTATTACCTCTATAAGTTGAATATTTCAAAATTAAAACCTTGATTAGACGAATTTATTTTGTTTTTGGAGCCATGGGCAACCTCTATAAGTTGAAGTTTTGATTCCATCCCCTCTATAACTCGAAGTTCACAGGTGCCTACCTGATCAGTTGACTGGCAATTGGCATACCATACTGAAGTTCGAGTTATCGAGAGTCGACTGTACAATAATTTGTGTCTGCCGTAAAATCTGATAAATGGTGCATATGATACTTTTTCATTGAAGAGAAATCAAAAATGATAATTTAATATCATCTAGGGACAAACTTGAATATTTGATTGGAACTAAAAATTGAATTAAACCTAATCTACCTACAGAAATAAATGAACAAAAATTGCACACTGAATTTTTCAATGTCAGTCGTGAACTGCGAGAGGTAACCTCAGTATTCATTTTCAAAATGGCTGACTGTGTGATAACCATAGTGCTTTTGGAAAATAGTGACTTCCTAAGAAAAAGTGACAGCCTGGAATTACTACAGTAGAATCTCGCTTAAGCCACTCTCAGTAACACGAAAACCTCAATTACAAGTGCAATTTTTAAATCCCCTTGAGATTGCCATAACACATAATGTTAAATTAACCTCTATAACGCGACTATTATTATCCAAACAACCTCAATAACACGGATTTTTTTCCAATTCACATCGTAACTCAGAACCTCTATTACAAGTCGTTTTGGGAAGTCAACCTATATAACAGGATTCTTTACAGGAACGGGTCGACCTTGAAAAAGTCTAGACTTGAAAACACCACCCCGCTCCCAACATTCTATTAACCTCTATAACACGACTGATAGCCAAAATAACCTTGATAACTCGACCCTATACAAATGAGTACCTCGATAACCATACTGTTTCCCTAATCCCCTTGAGACACTTCTTATCGAGGTTCAACTGTATCTGCTTTTATCGTAAATTTCAGGCTATTGTTAATGATTTACAAATGCATAATTGATAAGGTAATTCACATCGATTTCATTAGTTCAAAGTAGTTACTAATATATTCTAATAGAAACAAATTTACATAAATCACATGTTAGAATAACTGCATTAAAACAATAGTGATTTTGTTATAACTATCAAATTTAAAATTATTCAAACATTATTCCATGGATGTACTGTCATTTAATTCTAGTTCACGTATCTCTTGCTAGTTCTTAAGCGCAATTTTCTCTTAGTATTTGCCAATAATAAGATAATTAGGTAAACCTTTGATATAAGATTACTTCATTTCATGTGTAACATATTTCGCTAATTAAAAATTATTTGTAAAAGGTGATAACCAAATTTAAAAACGGAGATAGCACAATTTGTTGCTTCTATTTAATCATTAATGTTATAATTTATTATTTTCAAAATTTATACATCAATTTTGTTTCTTAATTAATTAATAATATTAAACCATTTTATTGAATTTAAATTTGTAATATTTTCATAAATCAATTAAATTTGTAGTTTTGTAAAATGTATCAATAAAATAATTCTTTCTCTTTATTTATTATGATATCTTGTGGAATTTTTTGCATATTTGTTTCATTATGTTGAATAGTTTTAGAAGAGTTGTACCGTCTTTTACATTTTGATGAGAGAATATGTCGAGTTCAGAAGGATTAAAATTAACAGGGAAAGCAGCTGTTGTTACAGCTTCAACTGATGGGTAAGATAATTTAAATTGTTTGTTTTTCTGATTGTTAATTTAATGAAATTAAGTTGATATCAATACAAGATTAGAATCAATAGAAGATATTAAGATGGGTAGTAGTAAGGTCCTAATACTATTACTGGTCGGGTAGCACCGAACCTGAAGTTCGTAAGAAAGTCATGTTAATTTATTAATGTTCCAGAATTGGTTTTGCGATAGCAGAACGATTGTCACAAGATGGTGCGAAAGTTGTTATTAGCAGTAGGAAACAATCTAACGTTAGTAAAGCTTTGGAATTGTTGAAATCAAAAGGACATTCGAATGTTATCGGCACAGTCTGTCATGTCTCGAAACAAGAGCATAGATCTGCTCTGTTTAAAACTGTAAGTATGAAAAGTAAATAAATAAAATATAGTTGAATCCTAACTCTTAGCTGTTATTAGAGAGGTGTTCTGTGTTCATTACCTCCAGACTTAACTCCACGTCTTAGACTGATTTACCAGTAGGTAAAGAATTCAAGGTATATAAGTGTACATGTATGATGCTCTTTGGTAATAAGTGCATCTATCTATTTGCGTTAATTAAGGATGAGTGGTTTTATGTAGATTTCATATAAGTAAATAAATTACTTTTTTTTTTTGCAAAAAATAAGTTTGGTGTCACAGGACACCTGTTGTTCCTGAAGTTCCTTACGCTTTTCATTAAATATAAATTATAAAATCACACTGATATGATAAGTATACGATGCTTACTTCTTAAACATGGCGGAGTTGAAACAAATTTTTTAAAAAAGAGGCATTTTTATTATAATTGAAGTGAATTTCCTGCATTGATATGAATTGAAAAATGCTCTGTAGTTATTGGGGAGAAAAGATGCATTGTTTACAATGATGAATTCACAAATTATATTAGTAT
Source organism: Gerris buenoi (assembly GCA_001010745.2). Lineage (NCBI taxonomy): Eukaryota > Metazoa > Arthropoda > Insecta > Hemiptera > Gerridae > Gerris > Gerris buenoi. The sequence goes on from KZ652874.1 coordinate 125,916, forward strand.
TTTGATAACAATTATATTGTTTGTTAATATATGATAAGATTTTTATATGATTATATTATAACTATTTGTATTGATATATTTTGTTTGTTTAGGCAATTGATAACTTTGGTAGAATTGACATACTAGTATCGAATGCAGCAATCAGCCCGCACTTTGGACCTGTCTTTGAGGTACGAAGGAGTAATATTCATCACTAAATTTTTCTTTTCAGGATAACCTATGGATAGGAATGTGTTACAACAGTTGAGGGATGTGTTATAACAGTTGAGGGATATGTTGCAACTGTTGAGGGATGTGTTACAACAGTTGAGGGATGTATTACAACAGTTGAGGGATGTGTTACAACAGTCAAAGGATGTGTAACAAGAGTTGAGGGATTTGTAACAACAGTTAAAGAATGTGTCAGTTAAGGGGTATGTTTCAACAGTTAAGGGATGTGTAATAACAGTTAAGGAGTATGTTAAAACATTTGAAGGATGTGTTACAACTGTGAGGAATGTTTTATCACAGTTAAGGGATGTGTTACAACAGTTGAGCGATGTGGTACCATAGTTGATAAACCCGATGGTGGAAGAAGTGCGAACGCTCTACCACTAAGCCACCCCACTGTAATGAATCGCTTAGCATAAAACTTACTATTTAAACAGTACATATCTATTTAAATATTTTAATTATAACTAGCTCTTTTATTAACCATATTTATTCTGCCCTTTGCCACGGGCATAACGGCTAGTAATGTATAAGATATCAATTACACCTGTGATCCATGAGTAATGTATATCCCTAAACTTATACCTGCGAACAAGAATACAATGCTTCTATTGTATTGTTACATAATTGCTATAAATATATTTTCTATGACAATTTAAACAAAAATTCAAAATAACGCTTGTATAAACTTAGATAAAATTATGAATAGGAGAAAAATTGTTTCATAAAAGTTGTAGTGGGGTCCGTGCTGACCCCAGGTCGATATTTTAATAATATATATGCCAATCATTGTGACACATAGCTTCCTCAAATCCTATTAGTATACAAATGTATGAGTATAAAAGAATAATATATAATGAAATAGTTTTATAAATAGGAGAGTGCATAATGAATAAAATAATTATAATAAATAAAAACTATTAATTAAATAACTAGACCATGTTCAATTAAACATATTTTGTTTCAATTATAAAATCTGTAAATAAGTGTAATTTTATTTTAATTGGCTTAATTTTCAGTGTTCGGAAGAAACATGGGATAAGATATTCGATGTTAACGTCAAGAGTTCATTTCTTCTTACCAAAGAAGTTCTTCCATACATGAGAGAGAATGGAGGTGGATCTATTGTTTTTGTAGCTTCAATCTCTGCTTTTGTTCCTATTTCTGTAAGTTTAATGGATATATTATGTATTACAGTTATGAGTTATGACCAACTTTGTACTTCTTTAGATTGTTACTCCCCTATGTTTTTGGTTTTTTTTTAGAATATAAATGAACTAAATAATATTTTTGTTAAAATTGCTTAAATATGATCCAATATGAGGTTGACTACCCAGTCCCTTCGGTGAACTTCTAATGCACCCACCGAACAATTGAAAACTACCTCTCTAAGGCCCATGTGCGCATGAGGGCATTATGTGCCCTCAACAATTTTCTGATTTGGTATTGCGCCTTAGTAGCAATTAGGTTGCCGACCCCTGCAATATAATGTATATATCATAAATTTGATACATCAATTTGTATTTCTTTTCATTGCTATTCTTTCCATTTTTTTTACAGCTTATTGGTGCTTATTCAGTAAGTAAGACAGCGTTACTTGGTTTGACAAAGTTATGCGCTAATGAATTAGCACCTGAGAATATTAGAGTCAACTGTTTAGCTCCGGGAGTCATCGAAACTAAGTTATCTTCTGCCGTAAGTAATTCACAAAAGTAATTTCATTCAATTTTGTTTTCTATTAGGTAGTTGTGTAAAGTACAAAATTATAAAACGGATTTAAGGAGATTGTAAAATATGAAGAATTGAAAGTGGAAATAATATTTATAAGTTATTGTGTTGGCAATGAACTGAAAGATTATCAAAGATGGATCACCTTACATTACATCATTATTATCATACAGGTTTTTTTTTTTTTTTTTTTTTTTTTTTTTTTTTTTTTTTAGATATAACACGAATTGATTGTTTATATTTCAGTTTACTGATAATGAGGTAGCCAGAGAGGAAACTCTTAAGATTATTCCAATGGGACGGTAAGTTAAAATTAAAAGTTTATAACATATTTCTAATTGTAAAAGAACATATATATATTAAGAGGTTCCCCATACTAGGACATATGCAAATTATATATATAAGTCGACAGGAATTCAATTTGAATATGGCGCTAACTGGACATCCACCAATCACTATTCCGCATTCTGCTTGAATTGTCTCGAAGCCTTGGACCGGATAATATGGAAGGAGATTTCTTGAACATTATTGAACCAGGAAACCTACGGATCATCATCCTATTTATCCGAGACGTCCATGAACCGTTCCGGATAGGAAAAGTACTCGTACGATATGGTAATTAATTTCGATGTAAAAGTATAGTCCAGGATGGTATCGCCCACGTTGTGACGTCATCCAAAAGATAAGGACCGGGCACCCCGGCGGCCACTACGGCAGTTGCGTTCCCGACACCCTTTCAGCACGATCGGGCAGGGACGAGCTCGTAAAAGCAGCATCTGGTACGCAGCACTCAGAATTAGTTAAATTTGTCCCTCAGTTGGAGGTTTAGACAATATAATAGTCAGTCATCGTTAATTATCATCGCCAGTCCGAATTCTTCACATCGAAGCGAGAGTCGCCGATGAAATCCTAGTCTTACCTATCATCATCGAGTTGATGTACCACGCAGAACGTCGAAGCCAACGTGCAGCACTCCACGGAAGTCAACTTAGATAAGTTGTATATTTATGTATCGTAAAGAACCAAGTAGGATAGCTTTTGGTCTATTGCTTAATTTAAAAATTGCTAAAGATTTAAAAAAAGGTGATATAAATAAATTCGACATATTAAATTTACACTTTTTATTTATTCGTAAAAATCCTTTTACTCATAGTATTAAGTTACATGCTTTACAGAAAAGGAATATCTACAATTTATTCTCGCATCAACGTCAGGGGAAAATTTAAATCCAGCGAAGTGCGAAAGTACGACTCTGGTGAACCTTGACCCTGAAGTTCTCATAGCTCTTTTTAAAATTCTAAATTCAGTAAATTTTAGCAAGGTCAAAATTCTCCAAATTTTGCCCACCTGTTTAAAGGGGACCTTGCAATATATATATATATTCCTTACCTTAAAATATTCTTTTATCAGGGGTTTCAAAACATGTTTCGGAAAATAAAGGGTGTGATTTTCTTGGCTAATTATAAGAAAAATGTTCATATTAACAGGCAGAGGCGGATGGGAGGGAGGTAGAGTCTGGCATGTATATATATATTATGATAGATAACACAGGAATAGTCTGTCCTTCTATCTGCTATATAAACTGTAAAATTAGCATTTTTTTGACTGGATTATGGCTTCATATACGAGAAAGTAAAAGCATTTAGAGCAATAGTCAATGAGGGACAAGATGGCTATTTACTATTATAGTATAACCTTATTTTAACAGACTATTAGGGACTAAAGGTTGTCCGTTTTAATGGTAGTCCGGATTATAACAAATAACTAACTAACTCCTCGGCGCTACGGTCCGTGAAGGGCCCTGGCCGCCAAAACATAGCCTCGCCACTCCTCCCTATCCTGCGCACGTCTCCTCCAGGAACGAACGCCCAACCTCCTCAGGTCGTCTTCGACATCCTCCAGCCATCTCCTTCTGGGTCTGCCTCTTCTTCTTCCGCCTCCCGGTTTTCCATCCATCATCCTCTTAGGCACTCTGCTGTCCTCCATGCGCACCACATGTCCTAACCATCGAACTCGTCCTGATTTTATGAAACTCACAATGTCTGGCTGATCGTATAAACTCATTAATTCATGATTAGTGCGGAATCTCCAAACACCATTTTCGCAAACTGCTCCGTATATTTTCCTTAGGATTTTTCGCTCCCATCTACGGAGTTTATCCTCTTCAGTCCGTACTAGCGTCCAAGTCTCTGACCCATAGGTGACCGTGGGTCGGACTACACTTTTATAAACTATGAGCTTTGTGTTACGGCTCACGTTTCGTGACCTGAAGATGGGTTGTAGGGCGAAATAGCTTCTGTTTCCAGCCGCGATCCTGGCATTTATATCTTCTGAGACAGCGTTCCCATCGGTTATCAGGGATCCTAAATACTTGAAATCTCTCACTCTTTCAAATTCTTCTCCTCCGATCCACACTTTATCCTCCCAGACATTGTTTCTTCTAGATGAAAACATATACTTTGTCTTCTTGGTGTTAATGACAAGTCCTAATCCTTTGGCTGCTTCCCGTAGCGAAACGTAACTTTCTTCCAAATCTGCCCGCCTCCGCGCTATGATATCAATATCATCAGCAAAGGCCATAAACTGGGTCATTTTGTTATATATGGTACCACCCGAGAGAACCCCTCGCATCGCTTTCTCTAATGCCAAATTAAAAAGTGTGGTAGAGACAACATCTCCTTGTCTCAGACCTTGCATGATTGCAAATTCTCTTGAAAGCTGACCATCTACTTTTACTTTACTTTTTGTCCCAAGAAGTGTCATTCTTACCAATCTTGTAAGCTTATTTGGAACTCCCAGACTTTGCATAGCTTTAAGCAGAGGCAATCGCTTAATAGAATCATACGCCTGCTTGAAGTCGATGAAAAGCTGATAAATATCAATATTAAATTCATAACACTTCTCCAGTGCTTGTCTAAGTGCGAAGATCTGATCTTGTGTTGATCTGCCAGCTCTAAAACCACATTGATATTCACCCACTATCCGCTCAGCTACAGGTGTTATTCTAGCTTTAAGAATCCTCGAAAAGACCTTATATAGAGTACTTAAAAGCGTTATACCTCTATAATTATTGCAATCTGTTTTGTCTCCTTTCTTATGTAAGGGACAAATAATTCCAACCGACCATTCTGCCGGTATCACTTCCGAGGACCATATATCTTGCAATAGTGCAGTTATTCTATTATTCAAGCGCTCTCCTCCATTCCTCCATAATTCTGCTGGGATATTATCTTCCCCTGGTGCTTTATTTGCCTTTAAACCCTCTACTGCTATCCTCACCTCTTCCTCCGTTGGTGGAGCACAAAGATCAATATTTACTACTTCACTCTCCTCTTGGTCACCTTCACTTATGTCTTCCCAATTTCCTTGATCACTCTCTTCCTCTTCACCTTCTAGCAGATCCTGAAAATACTCAGCCCATCTCTCAAGTATCCTATCCTTATCACCAATAAGATTTCCATCTTTATCCCTGCAAAAGACATTGCGGGGTTGAAACCCTTTCCTCTGCTCCTTTACTCTCTGATAAAAAGCTCTTGTATCATTATTACTTCTAAGGACTTCCAAATTTTCAAGCTTTTCTCTCTCGAATTTTCTTTTTTTCCTTCTACAAATCTTATTGGCAATTCGTCTTTTCTCTTTAAAGTCTTCCTTCCTTCCTCTGGTATCCCTTTGCAGTGCGAGTTCTCGTGCCTGGTTTCTTAATCTAACTGCTTCTTCACACTCCTCGTCATACCAGTCCTCTCTCCTCTTCCTTTCCACTCTTCCAAGATTACTTTCAGCCGCTTCTTTGACAACTTCCTTTAGCTCTTCCCACTTTGTTTCTATGTTTTTCTCCAACCCTCCTTCCTCTTGTTGGTCTTGTTGCTCTAACAGCGCTTCCACCTTTTCTTTGTAGCCCCTCCTGACTTCCTCCGCCTTTAACTTGTCCACATTAAATCTTTCCTCTGCCTTTTCTCTTTTCGACGATCTGCTACTGTCTAACCTCGCAACGTACTTAATTCTGACCAAAAAATGGTCCGAGTCGCAGTCCGCTCCTCGACACGAATGAATGTCTGTAATGCTAGTAGCATGCCTAGCATCAATCAAGCAATGATCAATTTGGTTTTGAGTTCTCCCATCCGGAGAAACCCACGTTGCTTTCCTAATGTTCTTCCTTGGAAATTGTGTGCTCCTCACTCTCATACCCTTACTTGCTGCAAAATCCGTAAGCCTTGATCCATTTTCATTTGTTTCATAGTGCAAACTCTCCTTTCCTATAATGTCCCGATATATGTCTTCCCTACCGATTTTAGCATTAAAGTCTCCCAAAATTACTTTTACATCATGCTTCGGGGCTTTATCGTAAGTATCAAAAAGGGCATTATAGAAAAGGTCCTTCTCTTCTTCCTCAGCTTCCTCTGTTGGTGCATAAGCGGATATAATAGTGACATTAAAAAATCTAGCCTTTACTCTTAACGTCGCTAACCTGTCACTGATTGCATTAAAGTTTAGCACTGCTGCTCTAAGCTTATTATCAACGAGAAAACCTGCTCCATTCCTTCTATTATCTCCTCCACTGTAGAACAACACATACTCTCCGCTCTGAAATATTCCGTTACCAGGCCATCTTATCTCCTGAAGTGCTGCAATGCCGATTTTATACCTTTCCAGCTCCACTTTCACTGATCTTAGTGCTCCGGGTCTCGATAAAGTTCTTACATTCCACGTAGCTAAGAAAATTCCGTTGACTCTCCGAGTTCTATCCAAAAATCCAGTCCTGTTCGAGGCATTTTCTTTTGGTTTCGTAACAGGGTTTTTTTTCCGGAGTCGGGTTGTTAGCCCTACGCCCAACCCCCAACCTGGAGGACCAGGAGTTTTAAATCAGAGTGCTCCTCTCCTAGATCAGCCGCTTCCACCACAGCTGTAGTGATCCTGATCTGACCACTGCTTTCTGTCAGAGATTCCCTCTTAGCCTTTGAGGTCCCCCCTCTACATGCAAGGCAGCATGTTAAGCGCTTATTTAGTGGCGGCACTTACTCGCCACGTCACAGCAACGTCCTTAAGCCTGTGGGATTTAGCTCCACGCTCTGCTATTGCTGCCGCCTCGGTCCGGGACTACTTATTTGGATAAACATATCCTTATTCGTAGCTACCCTTATATCTAAGGGCCATCCGCTATCCGCCACCTGCGACCCGCCAAGTAGCTGAGGCTGGCCCTGGGATTATAACAAATACATAGTTCAATAAGTACCGGGATTAATTTTAGCGTGGGCCTAAGGGGTGAATCCATAAAAAAACGACCGACACAAAAACGACCTTCAAAAACCGACCCTATGAAAATCCACCAATGACAATAACTTGAGTAAAAGTTGACAGATTTTGTTAAAATTAGATTACATTGTTACATGTTCATTTTACCAATGCCCAGGACGAGTTCGTTGGATAACGTTATCCGCCCAAGCTTTCGTGTGCAACGCTTGTCTAAACGTAAGCTTAAAATATAAAATTGGAATTTTAGGACGGGGAAAAAAACTTTATCTATTCAATGAGACAAACAACTTTTTTAAATAACTCTTTTTAGTAAAACCAACACCGACACCGTTATGAAGTGTAAAAGATGGCTAAAATTATTAAAGCGGACCTAAACCTTTAAAATAGAGAAAACAAAGTTTTTACCGATATCTTATGTTCTAACGTAACTATTTTAATGAAACTTCATACACATCTTCATCTACACTATCACGTCTAAAGTACAATTGAAACAGGCATGTAAAATTTCAACTTGATACAAGCAGAAGTTTTTTAAGTAGTGAAGTGATATATTTTATAATATTTTATAATAAGTGCCCGGAGGTAGGGATCAGTACTGTACTACAACCATACTCATTAACTATAAACTCATCATGATTAACTTTTTTCTCAGTATTCAATTACATATTTATTGCAAGAGGCTAGCTTGAATGATAAAAAAAGCTTTTTTTAAATTTTTGCCTTAACTACGCTAATTGCAAAAGGCGTAAGGAACTATGTTCCTATTGGGTGTCCCACCAAACCACACGTACTATCAATGAGAAGGGGTATAGATGGTGTTCTCTATGGGCAGGTGGTGGGGATGTCATGTATGTAAACTACGAAACCTATTTCTTATCTCAGCTGCCTCCTACCCTTTGGAATTTGGTGAATCATTCTTACTTATTACTAGAAATTAATTATTATCTTTATCACATTCTCTGTAATACTGTTTATGATTTTAAAATTAAACTGAAAATGTTTGAATATTTAATGTTTTTTTAATGTTGTAGATTTGGTTCTACTCAAGAGATGGGCTCCGTTGTTTCATTTTTATGTTCCGACGATGCTTCTTTTATAACTGGTGAAACGATTGTGGCTTCAGGAGGCATGGTTTCAAGATTGTGAAACTCACAATAGATAAAAAAAAATTGTAAAAAATAAAAGCTTATACACAATTTTAGTTATTTCTCTTCCTTACCAATCTCAAAGACCTTAAATGCAATGCATATTTTTATTTTATCTTGACCTAATAATTGAATCTTATAAGATTGGATGATAGAAAAATTATAAGGTCATTACAGACGACAGTAATTTCAGTGCACGGTTGTAATCATTAATATGAAACATGTCTTAACTCTTTGGAAATCACCAATGATCACCAATTGTCATTGACCAATGATCATTGTTGGTGTTGATACTTCCTGAATTTAAATTGAACTATGTTTTAATTGAAATCATTCTGATGGATACATATAATAATAAATATAAATAAATTATTTTTGACGGATGCTTTAGGTGTAATTAAATACAATCACAATTTTTTGGTTTTCATTTATTTAATGTTGAATAGTACTTATTTAAATTTCCAAATTCCTGTTCTACAAAGTGCTAATGACCTAAGTTGTAAAAGCCCACCTAGGCGTACAATCATACTTTTCTTTTAAGATTTTTAGGGTTTCAAGGTCGTCCTAGAAACCCTTATGCTTTTGGTAGTTCGTCCGTCCGTCGCATCTTGGAGTATATCTCCCGACCTACTGAAGCTATAGACTTGAAATTTGGTAGATAAGTTAAACTTTTTTGCCCAAAAACAGAAAACCTATTGCAA
>KZ652875.1:10050-27669 GCA_001010745.2 Gerris buenoi
GGGGGGGGGGGGGGGGGGGGGGGGGGGGGGGGGGGGGGGGGCACGTGCCCCCTGTGCCCCCCCTGGATACGCCACTGCATCACATAATAGGAGTGTGGAAGGTTATAAGGGTCAAACTGTGCTCGTCGATTCCAGTGTTAAAATCAGTAGGTGAGTAATTGGATTTGGCACTCAAGGGCTGAAATTTAAGGTTTGAGATAGGTATTCTTGCTTTAAAAAAAATATTTATTTGCTGATGAGCATCTACATTACTAATAGCTAATACTACATTATTAATAGCATTTTTATCTTTTGATCACATCATACCTAATAAAACTCTTAATAATTATCCTTTTGTTATGATTGCTGAAAAATATACGAATCTGGAAAAAAAGTTAGGCAGTTAAAAGGAGATATATTCTCTTTTTAAAATTAGTATTAATTTTTGACAGCGCGGGAAAATCGAAGAAATGTGGTGAGGAGCCAATGAGAGCGCTGGATTTTGAATTCGAGAAGTTCAGGCCAACTAGGCAAATTAAAATGTTTCTAGATCCACCCCTTCCACAGGCTTAGTGGCTTTTTTCCCCCTTCATATAGGTTGGCCAATCTGAGTGTCAAAAGTTAATACTAATTGCAGAAAGAGTATAAAAATAGAAAGAGGACAAAAAATGTAATGAGAGATGCTGTTGATTTGGGGCTGGGGCATTGACCCAAGATTAAAGATCTACAACAGTATTTGAGTTGGTGAAATTTACTGCTTTTATTTTGAGAACAACGTAGCTAATACAATTACAATTAACGTGGATACGTCAGAATTAAAAAGTATTTGCAGTACAGTAAAGTAAAAAGCCCAATATCGACTTCATGAGACGTTAATAAGTTGTGCCATTATCTATAAATCAGGATTGAGAGCTATGGAAAATCAACCAACCCGTTTCTATTTTCTATAGTGGTTTAATGTTTTAATTACAATTATTAGAGTTGACATTAATTTCAACGACGCTTAAAGTTAGTTTTTTGTTAAAGAGAAACAATAATTATGTATTATTTACGTATTTTTTAAAATATTTTAGTTACGGTTAAAGATAGGGGCTTTATCAAAGTTATGTTGGTTGCACTGATAACTGTCGTTTTTTTTCGGGGAAGTAGAGAAATGTAGATAACAACATAATATGGCCTCATCGTCCTCAACAGGTAATTTCCGTGCCTTTTAATCAATTTGTTGGCTTTTCGAGCGTATATATCTCTAAATTAAAATGTTTTCAGATTCTAAATTTCCAATACGACGAGCTCCGCCTGTCCCTCGCGGAGAAAAATCCAACAATTCGATGCAAGATCTACTGACCCTGGGCAAGTGAGTATTGCGAAACATATTGCTTCTTATTTAATTGATATTCTACTCTATTCGATTTATTACATTACAAACAGTGTTTTAACAACTATTATGGTCTTTTTTAATAGTTTGGGTTGCATTTTTTTGTTAGTTTAACGGGTTTTTAGCTGATAGCCCGCATCGCTATTTGCGTACATTCTCAATGTTTAATCTGCGTACGTTTTTGTCTTTTCAGTGATCCTTTTAACATGCAGCCGTTTAGAAACGAACTAAACGATTTTAATTCTAGAGGGAAAAGAGCTCCGCCGAGGCCGCCACCTCCCAAATCCAGAAGTTCGTCCAATTATAAGGTCAGTACGAGTGTTAATAGGCTTGTTTTCGTAATGGATTCTCGATAAGGCGTGATTGAATGCAAGTGACCTTCAAACTGTTTTAGTTTTTATATTGATATTGACCAGTGTTAACGTGACTACGTGATGGGTGCTGATTATGTTGCAGGGTTTGAGTTTGATCCTGGGCAAAGATGCAGCAAAGAGAAGTAAAACGGCCGCCACTGCCGTCGTCAAACCCCTGCCTGCAGCTCCGGTCGCTACAGGAACTCTCATAGATTTCGAATCTCCGTCCAGCAGTCCCACTTTTTCTAAATTATCCGGAGATCTGAGTAGTGTTAGCAGTTCAGACAGCGGTTTCAACTATCATAGTAAGAGGTTAGACCTATTGATTATAATTATTTTACAATGGAATAGTTATGCACTTCCTCCTTAGTCAGGGTATTCTGGATATGAGCCATGGTAGTTGGGGTAGGATCAGTTTCATATTTCTAAACTTTTGGCACTACCTCTTTAACAAGTTAGACTTAAACTTATAATGTAGCATACTTTTAACATTACCTATTTGTGTCACGTCAACCTTCCCCCTGCTAATTATGAGCTATGTTGTCATGTAAAATAGTGACGTCAGTAAGGATGAAGAGATTCTTGTCGTTGGTATTTCTTTTTGAATGTTAATGCTTTGTATGTCAAAGACATTTCTACAGTGTTTCCCAACCTGTCTACTGCAAATTGTGAAATTTAATAAATAGACTCGTCAGGTGATAATGCCGAATGGCATTTGTTAAATTCAGGCAATGACTCCTCTTGCTTGGTAATACAGATAAAAATTACTCACTATAATTAGCATTATAATTTTTTTTGTGCTCGAGATCAGGGCCCATGATTGTAAGATTCTACTTTACTCAATTATATCAATCTCTAGTGATTCTTTATGGTATTATGTTCTTATAAAGTTACTAGATGACAATACATGATTTTATTTATTCAATGTAGAGTTGCTTCTTTTTCGAGGTCGATTCCATTGATTTTTAATTCCTTGCTTAGTGTTGGCGTGTTTTTTTTTATCCTTCTCAAACCAATAGCAAATAGAGGGTAGCAAAGCTACCCTCTATTTTATTGCAGACTTTAAATTATAATTAAAGTTCTAATACCTAAAACCCTAATAATCTTATCATAGGCATTTAGTAGCACATTTTTTATTTCTATCCATGAATTTATGTGTGAATAGTAATATCAATTAATCTATTTAAAAAAAAAAAAATAATAATAATGATATTTGCTAAATATAATCGTGTCAATATGTTGTTAAAAAAAAAAAACTTTTAAATTGTCATGAGGAAGTTAGGATAAAAAACGGCGCAGCTGTAAAACAATGCTGCAATCAAAGATACTTAGCTATGGCTGCGCTGCTGCACCCGGCAGCACTGTACCACTACCACACACCAACAGCCAAATGGTAAAGAAAAATTAAATTTAAAATAGAGAGCTCGTACGTTAGAGGTATTAGAGGTATCTCCAATTACACTGTTTTTTAAGAATAACTAGTGTAACTAAACTTTGAGCTCTTTGATATAGTTTAACTTTACTATTGGAGGTGACATTTTTACGCATTATGTTCATTCCTATTTGCTGGACGTAGAACGCTGTTAACCCCCACAAATTTATAACTGGCAGGCACTTAGACTTATCCATATGTTCACTCTTGAATTACCTACTTGTATTAAAGAAATACCCAGTGAAATGTTTTGATAAATATTGAAGTAGTAACCTTCATGTTGCTGATAAGGCAACTCTCTTCTTAGTGGTTTTTGAGACAAACTCGAGATCTATTCTTACTGTACTCATAAATTTGTTTAGTGTAATTGATAAAACCAATGTTTAGGTATTCATAATTATAGAGTTTCAGTCCCTAATATTAACTTACATTACTTGTGAAATCTAGGTGTAGAGTACAACCATTTTTTTGTGTCTACATTCATATCCCTTTGGAATTTTAGATATACAGTAGGGCCTCGATAAGAAGTGTCTCAAGGGAATTAGGGAAACAGTCTTGTTATTGAGGTGCCCTATTTGTTGAGGGTCGTGTTATCAAGGTTATTTTGGCTATTAGTTGTGTTATCGATGTTAATTGGTGGGGTTTTTAAGTCAAGACTTTTTCAAGGTACCTCATTCCTGTATAGAGATGCGTTATAGAGGTTGACTTCTCCAAACGACTTGTTATAGAGGTTCTGAGTTACGTTGTGAATTGGAAAAAATCCGTGTTATTGAGTAATTCATTAGTAGTGTTGACGAAGATTTTGTGGTATTTAGATAACATTATGGTATTATTAGGTACTGAGTAAATAAAATAATAACGCACAACTAAGAAATAATCAGTGTATTGTCTGACACAAGAATAATTACAAATTTTTTTTTTTAAACAAACAAAAAAAAAATTACAAAAAACCGGTTTCGACTTAACGTCATTATCATTTGGTTGATTATTTTACACGAAGGTAATAAGGGTAATCTTGAAGGATCTGGTGGTTAAACTATAATCTTTTTTTTTTTTTATCTTAGTGTGAAATAATCAACCAAATGATGATGGCGTTAAGTCGAAACCGGTTTTTTATAATTTTTTTTTGTTTTTTTCTGTTTAAAAAAAAATTGTAATTATTCGTCTTATTGAGGTTGTTTGGATAATAATAGTCGCGTTATAGAGGTTAATTTAACATTGTGTGCTATGACAATCTCAAGGGGATTTGAAAGTTGCACTTGTAATGGAGGTTGTCGTGTTATTGAGGGTCATGTAAGCGAGGTTCTACTGTACCAACAATCCCGGAGTACTTTATTTAAATTTCCCTGTCTATTTTAATTTAAATTAAGTAGTATGCTATGATACCATGACTTTACATGTATAGATCTATATTTATGATTTAAATAATGCATTGTCCAACTCGGCCAAAGCTGAAGATAGAAAATGATGTATTTGCGAAGGTAATATGGGTAATCTTGAAGGATCTGGTGGTTAAACTATATTGGACCCCATAATCTTTTTCTTTTTTTTTATCTTATTAATTAATATTGTAATTTGTCTGATTTATAGCAGTTCCCTCTTGGAGAGTGGTTTCGACGATGACTTTGATCCGTTCAGCAATGGATCTAATAGGACAACACCAGGAACAGATCCCTGGAGTGATCAATTCACCCCTCCGAGCCATACTGCTTTGAAACCACCCATCAAGTTCGAGATAGCTCCACACAGCGAGGTGAAGCCGAGACAGACGGGTAACTTTGTCATGCCTACCATTATCGGTCCGGTGAAGCTGTCTAAACCTAAGAGACCACCTCAGCCAGTCAACGACGTACTCAGGAAGAATAAAATGAACAGTAATAATGAGTGGAGAGACTCGTCTCCTCCCATGCCTTCTGCTCCTGCTCCACCTCCACCTCCTGAAGCTATTAATATTCTTCTTAACGGCCCTGAAATACCTCCTCGTCCATCTAACACAGTAAGTATCCTTAAGTTTTTTAAGTGGTAATGTTCACCAACTGAACCACTGTTCAAGGGAAGTTTCTACTTTCTACCTCTCTTTATTTTTAAAATTATTTTATAGTTAATGTCAATCTCAGAAATTACTGAATTGATTTGAAATAAATGTTCACCCTAGTATTTCTTTGATCATCAGGATGATTAAAGGCTATGTATCACCACATATTATAAGAAAAAAGCTAAGCAGTAACTAAATGTAAAGATACAAATCATTAAAGGACTGAAACACACTGACTTCTAAGATCTGTCTGAGGCACTTGGTAGTAATGGGAGGAGGTGAGGTGACGTTTACTTTCTGATAAAAAAAAATATGTTCACTGAAACACCAGTGCCACAGCTCCAGTCTTTTTCCTGAAAATGATCACGACATTGATCACATTAGATAACATTTTTATTACATTAACTGTTTTCTTGTGTTGTGATTGCATTAAGCAGTGTAGTAAAGTTAAAGTTGTGTTGAATTTATTTATATTTTTCTATTTTGAACATTAAGTAATTGTTACTGTTATTGCAGAGTGCTAGTGCTAGTGAGACGAGGGCACCGTATTGTATAGCTGAGTATGATTACCAAGGCTTGCAACCTGATGACCTCTCTTTTAAGGTAAACATTTTTTTGTCAAGGGGTTAAAAACCTAATATATAAAAATGAGGGTGGGTTTCCAAATTGTGTTAACGTGGGTTCAAACCCGTACCATGATGCTCTGATTTGAATAGCTCACTAATAACCACATCATACTAGCTTCGACAGAACATTGTACAAGTATGATATGGGAAGTGGCTGCAACTCTCCACCTCAGGGTTAGTAATATAATAGTTATTTGAGAACATTGCAGCTACAAGATATTACCAAATATTTTTTTGATTGTTAGTGATGTTGGTTAGGGGTTATAGAGATGATTAGTAATGACGTCACAGCTTTCGAAAATTTATTCGATTTGGTTTGTTTTGTTCCTTTTCCTTATCACCTGTTATCAATCCCATGTAATTTGAATGAGGGAATTTTATAATTTTTTTAGTAATAAATTATGAAATTATTACTGATTTCTAAGACTTTTCACCCTTTGAATGATATTATACTGTCTATTTTAACAATGTAAGATAAGAAAACATTAAAAATGGCCGTTCTAGTGGTTTAAAATAAGTATTATTGTGAGTGTGTTCTATCTAATTGATACGTACGCGTCCGTTCTTATTTATTGTTCATTTTTTAAATGGTTTTTATATTTTAGTTTATATATTATGTTTTCCACCTCCTCGAGCGTTATACAATTTTTATCTATACTTGATTTTTTCAGAGGAGAAAACTATTCTTCGAAAAAGTATGTCAGAGTACTTAGTAATGTTAAGTTATTCAATTAGTTTTGTTTATCAAAATTTTTAACAATTATATATGCGACGTACTCATATATTATATTATTATACTTGTTATTATAGATAACAAAAAATACACAAATATTAATAATAATAACAGTCTAGTCTTCGTCTCGTCATTAACATCTTTTTCCTATGCTGGTCAGTGATCTATTGTATAGTATATATGTTCCAACATCGGTAAAATATAATGCACATTGTAAGTAACCAGGAACCAAATATTATTAGCAAATAATCTTTTATTACCTGGCAGATTAAGTATCATTATCTTTGTATCCTGAGTATACTTCATTGAGTTTCAAAACTTGTGGAAAACTTATTTTCGGACATTCGGACACACAATATGAACACGAACACACCCTGTGAATTTTTATGGCAACAGGAAATACGAAAAATCAAGTATAAAGATTAATAACTCAAATAGCTGTTTTGTTGATATGACCCTTCACACAAGTACTCATTTTAACCCATTGATTGCGTAATCTAATTCATGAACCTACCTTAGTGACTGTATAGAATCTTTAAAAGTTAATTTAAAAAAAAAAAAAAAAAAAAAAAAAATCCCCTGTGGATGCAAACATCTGCAGGTGACGTGCCTTGCAAGATGGTTCTAACTAAAATGAAAGTTTTTTAATGTTTTCCTTATTGCACTCGTTAAAATAGACTTATTATATTAACGTTCAAAGGGTGTCTTAGAAATCAGTAATAATTTAGTAATTAATTATATAAGAGTTAACTAAAAAAAAACCACCATTAGAATTATATGGGGTTGATAACATGTGGTAAGAAAAAGGAACAAAACAAACACTGAGTTAAATTTTCGAAAGATTTTGTGATGTCACACTTATCATCTCTATATAATGCACTAGGAGGTCAAGCCTTCTAGTATAGTATAATAATGCTTTGTTCTGCATAATTTTATTTTAATGTATGTTTTTTCTTATCAGGAAGGAGATGTGATCAGCTTGTTGGAGAGGCTTAATGATGATTGGCTACAAGGAAGGGTACATGGACGTGACGGCATGTTTCCTGAGAATTATGTTCGTATAGTGGTACCCTTGGACTCCTGCTCAACTCCTCGTGGTATCCCTGTCAACATGACAGTCGTCGCTCTCTTCTCCTTCGTAGCACAAACCTGGGACGACCTAGACTTACACGTATTGACTTTAATTACATTATGCTTTAACTTTTACAACTTATTATGTCAGAAGCTATACACTTACTACTCTGACATTTCAACCATGTTATGCTTTTCATTATGCCCTTGTTAAGTCCTAGTTCAAAAGAATCACTTTTGCTTTATTATATTTTCCAGCTCTTTATTTATTTAAAAGGCAAATTCAATAGTAAATTTTAACTGTTCCAATTAAGATAGATGACATTCATCCATCATCCAGACTGATAGCATTCTGATAATGCATCAAACTATTAGGGGTGTAAATAATGTACTAGATCTGTACTGTAACTTATGTCTTTGGGATTAATAGTGACAATTTAAAAAAAAAAAAATAATAAGATGTATGAAAGCATAACAAATGTTAGTAAGCCATCCTAGCAAGATCTTCCTGGGTCTGTTATAATTGACAAATTGGCTCGAGAGTTTCTGCAACATTTTTCTTTAAGGTAAGTGTCCATCTGAGACTTTTTAGTATCGAGACTAAAGTCACTAGTGGACATGGGGCTGAGACCAGTCTCGGAGAGATACCGCAAAAGGTTTGAGACTAGGTCTCGAGATTTAGTCTCAGGTGGACACCTAGCTTTAGATTTGAACTGATTCAAGAGGGGTAGTGGATCTTTATAACAACAATATGAGCATTGGACTTAGCTGAAGACATGTAACTCAGAAAACTAATAAAAAGAAACTTACACAAAGGCTGCAGCAATGTAGCATTTAACTTTGTAGTAAGAGGAGTAGGCAATAAATACACCCATTTGACAGTTCTGGGTACTCAAAATGGTATAAATAGGAGCTGAAGATGTTATCATTCTGAATAGATAGTTGATCAACAATGAAACAAAGTCCAAGTATCGCTGAATTTTCTATTTGCTAATTTAATTAGTATAGCTTGTTACTCTCTATCCGTCACTCTTTAAGGTTCTCATCATCTATGGTGACAACCAAACCTCTAAACCTTATAATTGGATCGCCCCTGTGGAGTGTTGACACTAGATGTGCCATTTGATCGGCAGAGATCCATTCAAAGATCATTGGGAAGGGATGAGAGGGTTAATTGATTTTGACTTGCTCCAAACGAAACATCAAAAGCAATCATGACTGAAATAACAGAAAGTGATGAAGATGCCTCCCCTACCTCCTCTGGGGAACTTATGGGTTAAAGTCTGAATGGTGCCTTAAGTACACCGAAACAAGGGGGGTAATTCCCAGATGCCGAAGCTAACCCTAGGGGTACCCGATTGCCTTTCCACACAACCCAGCTGTACTAACTCACTTCTAACCACTCAAACATAATGTTCATCACTTCATATGTTGTCTTCACTGAAATCGAAATCCCCCCAGTTATTCTTTTATTTTTAATTGAGTAAGTTTTTTTACTTTTTCTAGGAAGGAGATGAGATCAAAGTAAAGCTCAGAATTAACGAAGACTGGCTGTACGGGGAATGCAATGGGAGATCAGGGCAGTTCCCTGAATCTTTTGTACAGGACATCACAGAACTTCTCTCTACCTCTTAACACTTTACGAACCACACAAATACCCCTAGAAAGAATTATCTTGCCGCTTATTTCCTCATTATTTATATCCTGTTTACTTTTGATTTTTTTTTTTTAGAAAAAAAGATGAAAGTTTTTATTCGGACCTTGTCTAATTCACAAATTTCCCTCTCTTTTATACTTTTTTTTATTAGTCTTATTATGATCATAATAACAAAAGATAATCTCAATTAATTCTTTTTTTTATGTTATTATTAAATTTTATTTTTATGTTTGATAATTATACGTACTTGTGTGTTCCTTTACCAAGAACTCATATATAGTCATTTTTAAATGTACAATTCTGTATTTTATTTCAGTATAACTTAACTTATAATCTCTTAGGAATTGAGTTTTTTTTTAATTAAAAAAAAGAAATGTATTGTATTTTAAAGTATTTTATTTTATGTGTATTTAACGTTTGAAGATTGCTAAACATGAATTTTCTGAGATATAGTAACTTTTTATAATATATATTTATATATGGATATTTATATATTTTCTCATATATAAAGAAAACAAGATTGTATATTTTTTACCAGAGTGCTGTATATTGTATTTTGTAATTTATATAGTAACAATGTCGTGTACCTAAATATTTTTGTAGAACTAAATTAATGAGATATGCTAAAAATGTGCCTTGAGGTTATATTTTGTCTTTTTTTAAAAAATAATAGTTAACATTAAAATGTGTGATGTGTATTAATATGCTATGTTTTATTTTTGTTTTGTTTATATTTTACGTGTATACCAAGTATATATCAATACATTCTGTGATCGTACTAATAATTTATTTGAATAATTTATTTTAACCAAATAATCCTTCTATTAGGTTCCTTTTTAGGGTTCCGTAGATCATCCTCAACCCCCTATACTGAAATGGCGATAAAAATTGCCAGTAAAAAAAAAAAAAAAAAAAATTGACCCCTCAGGGAATCAAACCAGGGACATCTTCTCTACACTATTTTTTATTTTGTTTTTTGGGGCCATCCATTTATTAATTTTTTGACATGGGGTAATTGAAAATAGAAAGGACGAGCGCAATTGATGTTTATTGTTAAGCAAGTAAATACGGTATCTAGACTCACATTCATCTCCGATATGAATCAGACACCATCTCCATTTCTTCTGCTGTTGACTCTAATTGTGGCCTTTTAAAGGCACCCAGAAACAACCAAATTTTTGTAGGTAGTGCCATTGTACATTCTAACCGACTTTTAATCAGTCCCCACCGACTTAACGCACACGTGGTTTTGATTTCCTACCTACCACCG
The DNA here is from genome assembly GCA_001010745.2 of Gerris buenoi. Lineage (NCBI taxonomy): Eukaryota > Metazoa > Arthropoda > Insecta > Hemiptera > Gerridae > Gerris > Gerris buenoi. The sequence continues at coordinate 20,582 of KZ652875.1, forward strand.
CACAGTCCTATAGAATCTCTTTAGTCTTATCTCATATTTTAAATGTTTTAGTGATAGTTTTTTAAAATAGTTTAGTAGTAGTTTTTAAAATTTGGCATTCAACGATTTGAAAAATGTTTTGGACAGATTGTATGCCAAAACTGTTTTGATTCAGAATGAACGACGGGAGTTTACATCAAATATAAGAGTTCTCAAACAATAGCACAATATGTTAATAGCCTTAGGGCAAAGCTTTAGTCAGTGGGCTTCATTCACTTTGGCTTCATCATTCACAGTGACTTCATTCACTCTAAGACAAAGTTGTCTCAAAGTTCTTTAGACTAGATATCCCTTTTTCTTAATAGTTATTTAAACCAAGTAATTGTTTATAACCTAAAAGTTATAAGTGGTAAAGGTAAATGAATAAAGAGTGGGTAATCACGTAGATTAGTACTTACTCTTACTTTCATTATTCCATGAGCAGATAATTTTATCAAACTCACAGAAAGTGAACTTCACCAATATTTTTTCTAGATAATGCCAGGCCATGTCCTGACTTCACTTTTACTTTGTTACCCACCCTAAGGATTTAAGTAAATAAATATTCAAGTAAACTTTGAAAATCAGTTTTTTTACTTTCTCATATAAAGTGAAAGTATTGTAATGGCGCGAAAATACAATTTTGAGATTTTGATGGATTTACACGTTTTGAGGCCCCCTGAGTCCAAAAAAGCGGTTTTTAAAAAATATCTGTCCGTCGTCTATCTGTCTGTGCAGACACCTGGAGCCTAAACTACTGGGCTGATTTTGACGAAATTTGGCATACATGTTCAGAAAAATCATAACCCGAGGCGAAATCGAGAAATTAATTTCAACTCCAAATTTGAGGGCGCTACCCCCCAAAAACTGAAAAAAACGTGAAAAAAAAAATTAAAATGTAGTCAACTTAAATACGAATCTAACGGTATAAGCCGTTTTCCCAGGAAAAATCTAGTTCCTGAGAAAATAGCTTAAAACGCGGATGGAGAGAGCCCGGGTTCGATTCCCCAGGAGGTTATTTTTGATGAAATCCCCAAAGTAATTAAATGTACTGTAAACTCCACGAGCGTACGTTTTTTTAAAATAAACTTTAATTAAAGTAAAAAAAACAATTTAAAGTTAAATGAATCAATTACATAATTTTAGTACAAGTTGAAACGGTCGTAAGACGATCTGGTGTTCCCCAACATTGGAATCAGAATGGCGCGATCTTCTACAGCTCCCCACTCCTCGCCAATATCCAGAATAGACTGATGTGGTGTGGGTTATGTTATGCGGGTTCCGTTGAGTTGCAATCCATATTAATAAAAAGGGATGTTACAACTTTCCCCGTCAGCAGAAAAGAAAAATTTGAACAAATTTTTCTTAATTCAAACAAACTGGATGTATGAATGGGTTATAACAAGTTTATGATAAAACAAGGAATGTAAGTAATAGACAAATATTACATTTAACTTCAAGACAAAATTAGATTGAATTAAGACTTCAAATAAGAGTTAAAAAATAAAAGAAGTAAAACAAATGATACACAAATTTCTCAAAGATTTAACCCGATTAGTACAAGGTAAGTAAAAATAAAATTAAACTGTATTAATCTATTTGGTTGGTCTTAATAAGTTAGCATGGAACATACCTCTTATTTTTTCTAAGTCATCTGGATATACCAGAATATAAGACCCTCTATCAAACTTCTTAGAAACAACATAAGGTCCTTCATAACGGTCATCGAACTTCCCATGAATTTTCTTAACCTTAGAACTGATGTTAAGCTTCCTTACTAGTACACGGTCCCCTGGTTCAAATTCGGTAAAATGTTTTCCAATATTAAATTTCTCGTTTCTGTTATTTCCCCTTAGTTTTATTCTTTCTTTAATAAGACGATCCAATTCATCTCTTGGTTTAACACTACCTCGTACAGGAATGAGAACAGGATGATTTTCCCAAGCTCTAATTGGGTGTATGTTGAATTGGGCCTCAATAGGTGTCACTCCAGTAGCTTCGGATGTTGTGGCGTTAATTGTGAATTCAATATCAGGGATGTATTGCAACCATTTTGTTCTTGTTTTGTTCTTGTGATCATCCTTGAGACATATCCTCATCATTTCACTAACATCCCTTATTGTTCTTTCTGCTCTGTTAGCCTGAGGGTGTCGTATAGGTATGAATAAGGGTTGTATTTTAAGTGATCTTAAGTATTGCTTCCATCGGTGAGAAGAAAACTGTCTTCCATTGTCTGCGATCACAATCCTAGTCATGCCATAGTTATCAAAATAATGTTTCATGCACTGAATGGCAGAAATGGAATTTTCCTTCCTAATGGGATATATTTTGACATGAACCGGAAAACATCAAAGAGGATTAAAAATGGAGTCGTTTAATCCCCTCCTTATTGTAAATGACTCCATAGGCCCCGATACTCTTAAAAGTGTTAAAACAGACGTAAATTCCCCTACTTGTGACCCTTACATGCTTATACCAACTGAAGAAATTCATTCAGCTCCTGCCGGTGACTTAGTTAAATTAAATAAATCTCAAAGCAATCAGATAATTAACTCGGATCGTACAGTCCCCATTAGTTGCAAATTGGGTAGTGATCCCAATCAATTAAAAATCGGTACTCTTGTTATGGAAACAATCGGAGACTTATTAGCTGAAGAGAAGTACAACAAAACTCCCAGTATATTTTTGCCCCACGTTGGGCGCCAAATTGTAAACTCCACGAGCGTACGTTTTTTTAAAATAAACTTTAATTAAAGTAAAAAAAACAATTTAAAGTTAAATGAATCAATTACATAATTTTAGTACAAGTTGAAACGGTCGTAAGACGATCTGGTGTTCCCCAACATTGGAATCAAAATGGCGCGATCTTCTACAGCTCCCCACTCCTCGCCAATATCCAGAATAGACTGATGTGATGTGGGTTATGTTATGCGGGTTCCGTTGAGTTGCAATCCATATTAATAAAAAGGGATGTTACAGTACATATATATGAAAGTTTGTCTGAGTTGTCTCGGAGCAATTTTTTTTTTTTTTTTATAAACTGAGGATTTCTCCTTATACTGGTCTGTTGGGTGCTATATTTTCATTTAAATATTCAAATCCTAACACTTTAAACATTTTGCTTTACTTCAACCCCTTTGAGTAATTTTCCATTGTTTCAGGGCATTACATAACTTCATCGCAATTCTAACTTTATCACACCATTCACTAATTTTATTTAATCTTTGTGCTAAAATTCTTGCAAGAATCTGTGTTGAAGTGATAATATAGTCCAGATTTTTGTTTTTCTTAAAAAACTTTTTTCTGAGGTAGAAGATGTGATTGTGTCACCATCAAATCTATTCAGGTGTAATACTTTATTAAAAAAAAATCAAAACCAAAGTCTAAATAAGAAAATGTTTTATTTCTCTTTTAAATTTTACAATTATTTATAAAACTTTTTTTTTTTTTTTCACCCAACAAACAAATTATTTTTAAAAACAATATTTTCAAACTTTTTTAAATTTTATTTTTAATAGTCGGAAACAAAAAATCATTTCATTATCGATTATCATTTCCTTTCTAGTAAATTATTTCATTATATAGTATATCATTCTTTGTTTACATGAAAGCACTTAACAATACTTAATAAAGGAGATAAGAAATAAAATTATTGAAATACAGGATTGTTTTAACATCTAATTTATGTAATAAATTTGAATTTACTTATGAAGATATAACTATAAGAAGTATGATTCTCATAATATCTTTTATTAAAGCGATATTCTTACATTCAACAAACTATGCATCCGGTCTGTGTGCCCGAAACGTGAAATAACAACTTGAGTAAAAGTTGACCAATTTTGGTAAAATTTGGTACACACATTCATTTTACCAATGACCAGGGCAAGTTGGTTATACAACGTTACCTGCCCAAGCGTATATGTGCAACACTTGTACAAACAGTTTTAATTGGAATTTTAGTATAGGAAAAAAATGCTAACTTCATTTATTCAATGAGGCATACATTTTTTTGATGCAATTTTTTTGGTAAAACCAAGAGCGACGCCGTTATGAACTGTTAAAGATCACTAAACTAATAAATCACCTAAACGTTTAAAATAGAGAAAAAGTTTGCACCCAATATCTTACGTTGTAAAATGTTGATTTGATTAAAAATTTACTTGAATTTTCTAATGTGCTATTGAAAAACACAAGTAAAATTTTAACCTGATACAAGAAGAAGTTTGTCTGTAGTGAAGCGATAAATTTTATAATAAGTTAAATGGAGTAGGCTGGGGCGTAAGGATTAAGGAATATTCCCGTTCCCTCACTACACTGCTCTTTACTACAACTATTTTCTTAATATTCACTATGTAATTGTATTACACTCCCTTCAATAAAAGAGCCAAGCTATGCGTAGTTTAATTAAAATTGATCACTCATGTTGCACACAGTGCAAAGGTCTATTATCATTTCAATAATAGATTTTGACATGAATCTTAAAAATCCATCTTTCTATATCATTAGAATACTTTTGTTAACAAAGCAGTTCAGTAAGAAAAATAGATAATAAATGAGATTAGAAATATCTCTAGAACCCCTGTAAGGAAAGGTGGGACTTGTCAAGTGTTCTAGTTATGTGCATTTAGATAAGAAAAAAACGGAAGACCTCCTTGGACTGCAAAGAAGTGCATGCTTAACTTTCAGCTAATCAGATAGTCAAATCAGCAAGAGCACATCTCATGCGCTTTCTCTTCAAGCCAGTCCATATGTCATACAAGTACAAGAGGCAATGTTATTGGTTGCAAACTAAACACCTTAACCTGGTGCCATTATAACTCATGTTGTATGGTTACTCACATGCAAGCAACATTTTGACTTATCATCAAATTAGATACTAATATAGTTATTATGTTATAAAGAGAAGGAGATCAGACCTGGAATTTTTTTGAAAACCAAATTTTTTTTGAGCATTAGAGTAAGGTCCTTTGATTTATAAGCTCAATAAAATACCCTACATCTTGACCTCCACAGTGGCTGCCTAGTGATATTGATAAGGAGGGGTGCATATCACCAAGCAGGGGGTGGAGGTGATTAAATAAAAATAAATAACCCTTGATTTTAAGCCCTGTTAACATGGAGATAGAGATAGCTTGACATGACAGTTGGGGTCATGATAGCAACAATCACATCAACTATCACTGTGTTGACTATGAGATTGATTCTGTCATACTTCAACCATCACACTATCTTGTCTGAGGGGATAGTTAAGTTCTTTACTACATCCAATCTAAATATTCTGTTTGCTATATAAATATATATATTATATTATTTAATGCTCCGTTTTTATATCCGAGTCAGACATGTTGAATATAGATATTACTTAAAGTGTAAGACAAATTTTGACAGAAGTTTACTCTTGCCATGTAGATTGTATATCCCAGCGATGGCTCTATGTCATTGATTGACATGATAGTTTGATCTCGGGAGAACTATCACCTTGCAAAACAAGGCTTTCCCTTAAACTCTAAACTGTCATTGAATATCCTCTATTGAAGCCCCCTAGTTTTTCATTAAAAAAAAATGTTTAATTAAAAATTTTAAAATGGCTTCAGACAGCAATGTCTCTGACAAAATTAAACTATTAAACATTTCAAATACAAAGTGTACACTAAAAATATTATCCAGCTGGCTTAATATATAGAGTGGCATATCACAATCAAAATTGCTCCCTTGTCCGCTTCAGAATATCCCACATAGATATATCACATATGGCAAGTGGTACCACATGTACTGAATTTAAATGAGAATTTTCATAGTGGAATTAGCCCTGGTAAGGATCTTATACAGCAATATATACAATTTTGATGAAAATGTTATTTAATAAATAAAAGATAATTATGAGAACCAAACTTAATTTTACAGCGAGATTCTATTATATTAAATCCGTACAATATTAGTGGTACATTATATTTAAATTAGTCATCATTGAGGAGAAGTTGGAGCTGTTTTATTTTTAAATTCAATTTGATTCATAATAATTATTATAATTTATTTTTTATAATTGTAAAAAATATTTTTAAATGTTCTCCGATCAGGCATTATGTTGGAATAAAGGATGTAAATATTTTTATTACTATACAATTGGCTAAGAGATGTAAGTAAATAAATGAGCTGGCTACTTTTTGTATCAGTCTGAGCATAAGTATATAACAAAAGAAACATGTTTTTATTATAATTACAATTACAGTATTTAATTTTAGTTAATCAGATAATAAATTACTTACTGATGATTGAATTTTAATTAGTTTATTTTTATATTTAAGTTGCTTTGTTGTTGGCTTAAGAAGGGGGTAGAGGGAGCTAAGTCCAAAAAGTTTTTCTTTCAAAAATTGATTAAAGATTTGTAACAACAGGTGGCAACACATACTAAACTCTAGTATCCTCAGTTCCTGTGTACCCTCAATATACTGTTTCTAATTTCCAATAATCAAACATTATTTCATAGCAAGTGAAATCTCTATTAGTTAAAATTGTCTTTTTAAGGTTGTAATAGTAGTCCAGTCAATAGGGAGTTTTACCGTGCAAAAGGTGAGGTAGAAGCGATTTTGATATATGTTACTAAGGTCTGGGCCCTGATTAAAAATCCAAGTTTTCGACCTCAGGGGGGGGGGGCGCGCCCCGCGCCCCCCCTTCAAAGGTACGAAAATTGGGTTTTTTCACTATAACTCCTCAACTGTTGATCCTACGGGAAAACATGTTCAGTACAAAATTAATCTAGACAAAATTACCGACATTTTTTATATGAACATTTTTTTTGTAACTCTATTGTGTGACGAGCTACAGCGGCGGAAACATGAGTATTTTTTCATCAAAATGGCCCCACTCTAAATTTTTCATATTTTTAAAATTTTTAGGGGCTATTCATTACTAGCCCAGGAAAAAAAGGCTTTTAAACAACAAAAGGTTGGGTAGGAACACTTTTTGATATATTTTATTTAATTTTGGTCCTTAGGGGGGGAAGGAGGGGGGTTTATGCTATCTATCATGTTGCATTAAATGTGCAAGAAATGGTTGTTTTTTAAAAG